>JBBPNB010000243.1:0-26706 GCA_038090635.1 Rubroboletus satanas
GTGGGAATGGGGGAAAGGGGGGGACGAGTGGGGTGGGTGTTCACCTTGTGCTGCTGGCAGGCAGTGCAACCAGCAATGAAACGGCAGACAAAGGTGGACATACCGGGCCACCAATAGTCGCGGGATAGGAGAGCCAGGGTACGGGCTGCACCCGCATGGCCCCCATGAGGGGCGTTGTGGACGGAAGAGACGAGGGTAGACCGACAGGATTTGGGAATATAGAGATGGCCCTGAAAGGTCAGACGAGAGCCGTTGTAGGACCAATCATTGGGGCGAGCATGAGGGAAGAGACTGGTGCCCAGGGACATAGCCGTGAGTGCAGAGGCAACCAGAGGGTCCGAGCGGGAAGAGGAGGCAATCTTATCGACGATAGCAAGATCCAGGGAATGAGCAAAAATGGAGTTGGGGAGGAGCTGGAGGGCAGCGTTGTCGCCGGATGTGTCGATGACATGGCGGCGAGATAGGCCGTCGGCAGGGCCCATTTGGGAACCAGGAACATGGGAGAAAGTAAGGTCGTAATCTTGGAGGAACATTTGCCAGCGGGCGTGGCGATGAGAGAGTTTACGAGATTGTTTGAAGTACAAGAGATTCTTGTAGTCAGTGAGAATGGAGACAGGAAGCCCGGTACCGCGAAGATAATGACGCCATTCCTGTAGAGTGAGGATGACGGTGAGAAGTTCCCAATCATAGATGTCATAATTCCGCTCGGCCTGGCTGAAGGATTTGGAGATGTAGGAGCAAGGGTGGAGGTCACCATTGCCATCCTTTTGCATAAGGATGCCCCCAGCCGCAGAGAGGGAGGCATCAGTCATGACAAAGAAGGGGCGGGAGAGATCCAGGGTGTGGAGAACCGGTTGATGGAGGAAGGCATTCTTGAGGGTACGAAAAGCCCGTTCGTGGTCGGTGCCCCATTGCCACAGGGCACCCTTCCGGGTGAGATCGTGCAGAGGGCAAGTGATGTCGGAGAACGCCGGTATAAACTTGCGATAAAAGTTGCAAAAGCCTAAGAAGGAGCGCAGGGTGGAGACATTAGTGGGGGGTTTCCAATCTTCGATGGCAGAGAGTTTGGTGGGGTCCATCTTGATGCGGTCATGAGCGACTACTAGCCCTAGGTAATCAACTTTGGGAAGATCAAAGTGGCACTTCTCGGGCTTTAGGTAAAGGTGCTGTTCGCGAAACCATTGGAGGACCTTCAGGGTATGTTCGTGGTGGACGGCAGGGTCGGAGGAATGAATCAGTATGTCGTCCATGTAGACAACGAGCCACCCTTCAGCAATGAAATCTGCGAAGACATCGTTCATGTAGGCCTGGAAGGTGGCGGGGGAGTTGCACAGGCTGAAAAACATGACAGTGGGTTCAAACAGCCCAAAGGGGGTGATGAAGGCGGCTTTCCACTGGTCCTCCGGCTTAATCAAGACGTTATTGTAGCCCCATCGGACATCGAGTTTAGTGAAGATAGAGGACTCTCGTAATTGGTCCAGGAGATCGTTAATACGAGGAAGGGGGTACGCGTTCTTCACTGTATGAGAGTTGACATATCGGTAGTCCTGGCAGGGACGTAGCTTGCCGTCCTTCTTCTGGACAAAGAAGAAGGGGGCCACTTGGGGGGATTTCGACGGCTGAATTTTGCCGTTGGCTAGATTTTCTTGAACAAAGGTTCGACAGGCAGCTAGCTCCTCGGGGTTCAGTGAGTAATTGGAGGCCCGTTTTGGGACAAAACTCGGGAGGAGTTGAATTCCATGATCGAAGGGGCGAGAAGGGGGAAGAGTCGTACTTTCTTTGTCGATGAAGACATCACGGAAATCTTGATATCGCTGAGGAATGCTGGTAGAGCGATTTGTGGCCTCTTGTGCCAGCGTGGTAGAGATGGTGACCTTTCGTACTTGCTCGGATAGACAGGAGAACCGTTCCAGGAGGAGACGGGCCAGGTGGTTGTTTACATCATGGTCGAGATAGCGGAGAAGGTATTGTTGGCCTAGAGTCTCAAGTCCATTTCACTTTCGAGGAGAAGGTGAGGGGTTGACTGAAACGGAGCGAGTGGTCCAGTTGATAGAGGGGTTCCGTTCAGCGAGCCAGGACATTCCAAGAATTATATTCTGATGTTTTCCGCTGGAGAGGACGAGGAAGTCACGATCCTCTTCATTGTTGTTGATCCAGATGTGGAGACAAGTCTTGAACTTAATATGCCCCATCTTGTTTTCGGTTCCATCTGCGTTGTATGCGATGCAAGGTTGCGATAATCTGGTTAACAGAAGGTGATGTCGACGGGCGAAGGAATAGTCAATGAAACATGCAGTGGCTCCACAGTCGATCAAGGCAGGAGTGGATACAACATTTTTGCTGCCCAAGGGAGTAAGGGAAAGAGGAACGAATATTGATTTCTTACTCTTAGGTACAATTACAGTGGGCAGAGATGGAGAGCTTGACGTTGTCCCGAGTCTCCGTTTCAAAAATCCGAGTCCACTACCACTTGGTTGACTTGTTCCTCCACTCCTGACTCGGCATGAGGTTCTTCTGCATCTTCATCATAACAGGTTTTAAGGACACGTAATACTTCCTTGCGATCCGCGGTGGGTCCCAGTTTTGAAATATAGGCGTCAAGGTCATCTGAAGCTTCAGGGATGGTTTGGACCGTATGGGCTTTCTCGGGCGAAGAAGGAGTTTTTGGCTTATAAGCCAGATGACCAGGTGATTTCGGCTGGAACACCCTACTTTGTGACAGATGTAGCATTGTCGCTTGCGATTGTGGCGAGCGCGTTCTGGTCCTGTCAAGCGGATTTGGTCGACGTCCATAGTGTTAGGGTCTTTTCAAGGAGTCTGGTACGACCCCTTTTTGAGGTCACAGAGCATTTCGTAATTCTGCACTTGGTTGGATGCTGCAGTTTGCCATCCCTGAAGGGTAGTTGGCGTGGTTCCGACAGCGAGGTGAGAGGTGAGTTCATAGGGGAGTCTGGCTACATAGTAGTCACACAGGACCGCCGTCTGGTTTATTCTGGAGAGTCTGGATAGGAGGGAAAACTTGATGTTGTAGTTCTTCAGGGCTTCAGGAGTGATTGAGCCCATCTTAATTGCTGTGAGGCATCGATGAGCATCCTTTGCATCGTCTTTGGAGGAGAAAGTGGCGACGAATTCGTTTTCGAAAGTTTCCCAGTTCTGGTAGGTGGCTGCGTCTTCAGCAAGTTTGTTATAATATGCCTCAGCGAAGATTTTCCCCTGTCCCTCGCTCATTCTAGCAAGGGCGATAGCGACCACCTCCCCGGGGGTCAGCTTGGCCAATTTAATCTGGTTGTAGGCTTTCATTGCCTTGAGCCACCAATTGGCATCCTCAATCTTTCCCGAAAAGTCTTTGGGAAGAGCTTCTTTTCCCATATCATCGGATGCGTCGGAGTCATAGTCGTCGTCGGAATCTGGTCCGGGTAGGTGGACGTTGGGTTGGGAGGGGGACGGTGGTCTAATGGATCGAGTAGGGTTAAAGGTAGATGAGGGACCCGGTTGTCTGGTAGGGGTGGGGGAAGGAGAGACGAAGTGTTCGTCAGAGGAATCTGACGGTGGAGCGATGACTCGGGAGCGGTGGGATCAGGATGCTTCATTCTGCCTGATAGTGGCAGCAGCCCTTTCTTGGTTTAGCTGGTGTAGGTAGTACTGTCTATCCTTGGCCGAGAGGTTAGGGTCCTGGAGGATTTCCTGTAGGTTGGAAATGGTGGGCAACGACGTAGTAGGGTTGCGGTTAAAAGTAGCTAGTTCTTTTGTTATGACGCTACCAGTTCTCCTGTTAATACCAAGAGTTGATAGTGCGACAAAGTCCTAACAGCAGGCACTCAGAAGTAGCCTTAGTCTTAGAGAGATCCGTGGAAGGGGAACGCCAGGAGATACATGGTATTCATGTAGAACTAGCTAGGGAGCATAGTTCTCTGGCCAGGTCTTATATACGGGTACAGGAGTGCTACGAGGCCAGAGAGTCCTAAAAGGAGAACTTTCTGGAAACCGGTGGGCACGAGGTAACGGAGAGGCATAGTGGAATAACAGAGGAATCTGGAAAGGGAGTAATGGTGCCGGTCCTCGTGTAGAACGCGAGGCGAAACGAGGACCGAGGTAATGGTACATCAAATCGTGATAGTATAGAACATATCATCAGTCCGAAACGCTGGAACGTTGGCTGCTTTCGGTAATCAAGAATGGAACGGTGGTATGACGGGGTTAGGAGTAGGAGGGAACGAAAATGGGTAATAGTCGTAGGGTGAACGTTGGGTTGTAACACTTGGGCTGTGCTTCCTGATTAGGAACCCCCAACTCTATTGTCTGCCTCTTTAATCTATCAGTCATCTCTGATCAGATCCAATTGTTGGATCAGCAAGTGAGGCAGAATTGATAGCCAACACTGCCAAACAACTGAGATTGGCGGGACACTTGGCTGTGTGCAACGCAGCAGCAGGCAAGGGTAATGGCTTGGGGAACACGGCTGTTCCCAATCAGTGAGAGAGAGTGTGCACGACATGGTCATGTCACAATGCATCTGAGTCACATGTTGGGATGTGTCAGAGGTCACTGGTCTTGACAAGCACATGTTGGGTCATGTGATTCCAAGGTCACTGGTCTTGACAAGCACATGTTGGGTCATGTGATTCCAAGGTCACATGCCAACAGGCGAGCAAGAGAGAAGAAAAATGGTGTAGAGAAAGGAGGTTTCATAACACTATCCTCCTCTAGGACTCGTACTCTGAATGAGTCAAATCCTCTGAATCAGGAGTAACCTCTGTGAAGTTTTCATAGGGCCAGAATAACTGACCAAATACTTTGGAAGAGATCTCCCTGAGCTGCCAAGAGGCAGCTATCCTGGGCTAATGGAAATCAGCAATCACGTCTTGCACAGACTTGAGGTGATCCACTGGCTCCTAGGTGTGATCTGTCTTGTCATAGCCTTTCCAATAAACAAGATAGTGGAGCTTTCCCTTGACCAGTTTAGAGTCTTGAATGGACTCGACCTTATACTGGGTGTAACCTTTGTCATCAATCTCAATAGTGTCTGGATGGATCACTAGCTGATCTGGGAGAGCATCTATATGGGGCTTGATATGAGAGACATTGATGACAGGGTGGATCTTGACTGATCTTGGCAACTTGAGCCAAACCACATTAGAAAGGACCTTCTGGATGAAGTAAGGCCTGATCCATTTCTGCAAGAGCTTCTTTGTGGGGTACAGCAAAGATAGCTTATTGGTGGACAGCCAAACCTTCTGGCTGATCCAGTACGTAGATGCTTTGGACTGAAGGTGGTCTGCCTGGTTAATCATGCGCTGACGGGAATCCTCCAAGGCCAGCATGACTGCCTTGTGAGAACTGAGAGCCTCCTGAGAGAACTCTCCTGTGAGAGTGTCCGAGGATTGCTCAAAGCTGAGCTGGAGTGAGTACTTGTGAGTAACTGCAAAGAGGGTGGTACCAGTGACCAAAGTGATTGAGGAGTTGTGGTGAAACTGAGTAAGCTTGATCCACTTGGCCCAGTCTTCCTGCTTCTTGGTGACGTAGGAGTGAAGATATTGCTCCATGCCTCAATTGATTATTTCCGTTTGATCATCTGTTTGTGGATGGTATGCCATAGACATTTTCTGCCTTATTCCAAGGAGCTGGCAGAGCTCCAAAGTGAATTCCAAGACAAACTGCAGTCCGCGATCTGAGACAACCAAGGAGAGGAGTCTGTGCTGATACCATACATGGTCATGGAATATTGTAGCCAGGTTTCTTGAAGTGATTGTGTCATGACAGGGGATGAAAACAACTTCTTTGGAGAACTGGTCTACTATTACTGTAACCGCCATGAACCTAGATGGACCTTGTTACAACCCAGCAATCACCTTATGACTACTACCCCTTCTCATTCCCTCCCACTCTGTTGTTCTCTTTACCACCCTTCTGTTCCTAGTTACCATACACAGCCAGCATTGCCATGCTTCGGACTGACACATTAGGTTTCCTCCTTTGTATCCTGTACCACTACGCCGGTCCCTGTTTCGCCTTGTGTTCTACACGAGGACCGGTACCATCACGCCGCTACCATGTTTACCTTTTATCTCCACATGCTCACCTCTGCCTTGTGCCAACCGGTTTCCAGATGATTTCCCTTAAGGGATCCTCTGGCCTTGTAGCACTCTTTTAATAGTATATACATAGGTCTGAGCACAGAACCTAGCTCTCCAGCTAGTTCTACGCAATATACTGCATATCTTCTGGCATATCCTTCCAGTTGGACCTCTATAAGTCTTTAGGCTACTTCTAAGTGCCTACTGCTACGTTCTCCGTTGACTATCTATCCTAGCATTATGCTAGGAGAGCAGTAGCATTGAATCAAAAGAACTAGCTCCTTCTAACATCGCAACCCTACTACATTGTTGCCCACCACTTCCAACCTACAGAAAATCCTCCAGGACCCTACCCTCTCAGCCGAGGATAGACAGTACTACCTACACCAGTTAAATCAAGAAAGGGCCGCTGCCACTATCAGGCAGAACAAAGCTTCTCGATCCCGTCAGTCTTGAGCCATCACCCTGCCCTCCAACTCCTCTGACGAACACTTCATCTCTCCATCTCCTACCCCTACCAGACAACCAGGTCCCTCATCCACCTTTAATCCTACTCGATCAATAAGATCACCCTCCCCTTCTCAACCCAACGTTCATCTATCCAGACCTGATTCAGACAAAGACTACAATTCTGACGCATCTGACGATATGGGAAAAGAAGCCCTCCCCAAGGATTTTTCGGGGAAAATTGAGGATGCCAACTGGTGGCTCAAGGCAATGAAAGCCTACAACCAGATCAAACTAGCCAAGCTGACGCCTGGAGAGGCAGTCGCTATCGCCGTCGCTCAGATGAGTGAAGGACAGGGGAAGATTTTCGCTGAAGGGTATGATAACAAGCTCACCGAAGATGCCGCTATGTATCAGAAATGGGAAACCTTTGAAAACGAGTTCACTGCTACTTTTTCTTCTAAGGACGAAGCAAAGGATGCTCAATGACGCCTGAAGGCAATCAAGATGGGCTCAATCTCCCCCGAGGCATTGAAGAACTACAATATCAAGTTTTCCCTCTTATCACGACTCTCTGGTATCATCCAGCCAGCTGTCCTGTGTGACTATTACATCACTGGCCTTCCTTATGAACTTGCCTCCCATCTTGCCATCGGAACCACACCTACCACTCTCCAAGGATGGCAGATGGTGGCATTCAACCAAGTTCAGAACTACGAAATGCTCTGTGACCTTAAGAAGGGCTCTTACCATTCCCCTTGAAAGGATTCCAACACTATGGATGTCGACCAAATTCACCTAACAGGGCCAGAACGCGCCCGCCACAATCGTGAGCGACGATGCTACATCTGTCACAAAGTAGGCTGCTCTAGCCACAACCACCCGGGCCACCTGGCCTATAAACCCAAGCCCTCTTCCTCCCCCGAAAAGACCCACACAGTCCAGACCATCCCTGACACTTCCGACGATCTCGACGCCTACATTTCCCAACTAGGACCAACCACAGACAGAAAGGAAGTACTGCACATTTTAAAGACCTGTTATGACAAAGACGCCAAAGAACCCCATGCTGAGTCGGGAATAGAGGAACAGGTCAACCGGGTGGTAGTGGAGTTGGATTTTTGAAATGGAGACTTGGGGCAACATTGAGTTCTCCATCTTTGCCCACTGTAATTGTACCTAAGAGTGAGAAATCTATATTCGTTCCCCTCTCTCTCACTCCCCTGGGCAGCAAAAACATTGTATCCACCCCCGCTTTAATCGACTGTGGGGCCACTGCGTGTTTCATTGACTACTCCTTTGCTCATTGACATCATTTCCCTTTAACCAGACTATCGCAACCTCGTATCACCTACAATGCAGATGGAACTGAAAATAGAATGGGCACATCAAGTTTAAAACCTGCCTCCACATCTGGGTTGACAATGATGAAGAAGATCGGGACTTCCTTGTCCTTTCTAGTGGGAAGCATCAAAACATTATTCTTGGAATGTTGTGGCTTGCTGAATGAAACCCTTCTATAAATTGGACAATGCATTCCATCTCAGTAAGCCCCTCGACCTCTCCTTGCAAACGAAATGGATTAGAAATCCTGGGACAATGATATCTCCTTCGTTATCTCCACCATGATGTTGACAACCACCTTGCCCGCCTCCTCCTCAACAGATTCTCCCGCTTACCCAAACAGGTAAGGAAAGTCACTATTTCTACTACCTTGGCATGGGAAGCTGCAAGTCATTTCACCAGTATACCCCTTAAATACCAGAGTTTTAAGAATGTCTTTATCAATGAAGAAAGCATGACTCTTCCCCCTTCCTGCCTCTTTGATCATGGAATCCAACTCCTTCTGAGCTTCGTTCCCAAACGAGCCTCCAACTACTCCCTCAACCCTGAGGAGTTAGCTGCCTGTTGTACATTTGTCCAGGAAAACCTAGCCAACGGCAAGATTCAACCCTCAAAATCCTCTCAAGCGGCCCCTTTCTTCTTTGTCCAAAAGAAGGATGGTAAGCTGTGGCCTTGCCAGGATTATCGTTACATCAATTCTCATACGGTAAAGAATGCCTACCCCCTTCTCCGGATCAACGATCTCCTTGATCAACTAAAGGGGTCCTCCATCTTTACTAAACTTGATGTCCGCTGGGGATATAACAACGTCTTGATCAAACCGGAGGATTGCTGGAAGGCTGCCTTTGTCACTCCCTTCAGGCTTTTCGAACCCACCGTCATGTTTTTCGGTCTGTGCAACTCTCCGGCCACTTTTCAAGCCTATATGAATGATGCATTTGTGGACTTTATTGCTGAAGGATGGCTCGTCATCTACATGGATAACATCCTCATCCATTCTTCTGACCCAACCACCTATCATGACCAAACCCTGAAAGTCCTTCAACGCTTTTGGGAGCAGTATCTCTACCTCAAACCGGAGAAATGCCACTTTGATCTTCCCAAGGTCAACTATTTGGGCCTGGTGGTCACACACGACCGGATCAAGATGGACCCCACCAAACTCTCCGCCATCAAGGACTGGAAGCCCCCAACTACCATCTCTACCCTTTGCTCTTTCCTGGGTTTTTGTAACTTTTACCGCAAGTTTATTCCGGCGTTCTCTGATATTACTCGCCCACTTCATGACCTTACCTGGAAGGGCGCCCTTTGGCAATGGGGCACCAACCAGGAGCGCACCTTTCATACCCTCAAGAATGCCTTCCTCCACCAGCCGGTTCTTTGTACCCCAGATCTCTCCCAGCCTTTCTTCGTCATGACCAACGCCTCCTTATCTGCCACTTGTGGTGTCCTCATGCAGAAGGATGGAAATGGCAACCTCCATCCTTGCTCCTATATCTTCAAGTCTTTCAGCCAAGCCGAACGAAATTACGATATCTATGACCGTGAGCTCCTTGCCATCATCCTTGCCCTTCAGGAGTGGCAGCACTATCTTCACAGCACTGGTCTCCCTGTTTCCATCCTCACCGACCACAAGAACCTCTTGTACTTTAAGGAGCTCCATAAACTTTCTCATCACCATGCCCGGTGGCAGATGTTTCTCCAGGATTACAACCTCACCTTCTCTCATGTTTCCAGCTCTCAGATGGGTCCTGCTGAGGGCCTCTCTCGTCGTCACATTGTCGACACTTCCAGTGATAATGCAGCTCTCCAGCTCCTTCCAGATTCTGTTTTTGCTCGCTCCTTGGATCTCGCCATTGTCAATAAAATTGCCTTGTCCTCCTGCTCTGACCCCCTCGTCACTGCTGCTCTCACCACCATGTCCCTTGGCACTAGTCTATTCTCTCGTGCCTGCCCTGACGATTGGTCCTTCGATGGTGCCCATCTCACCTTTCAGGGTCGTCTTTACATTCCTGAGTCCTGTCACTCCACCTTAGTCTCTTCTGTCCATAACGTTCCCCAGAGCGGTCACACTGGCGCTGCTCATACCCTTGCTCTCCTGTCCCAGGACTACTGGTGGCCCGGAATGTCCACCTTTGTCCGCCGCTTCATTGCTGGATGTGCCCCCTGCCAGCAGCACAAGGTCAACACCCACCCCACTCGCCCCCCCCTTTCCCCTATTCCCACCACCACCACCCGCCCCTTTCAGCATCTCACCATGGACCTTATTTCTGGCCTTCCCTCCATTGGCCACCTGGATTCTGTTCTCGTTGTGGTGGACCACGGCCTTACGCGGAGGGTGATTTTCATTCCATGCTCTAAAACTGTTTCTGCCGCCAACATCGCCCAACTGTTCTACCAACACATATTCCCCCGCTTTGGTCTCCATGACCAGATCATATCTGACAGAGGCCCTCAATTCGCTTCTACCTTTGCCCTGGAGCTATCTCGCCTGCTACACTATGACGTCGCCCTCTCCACCGCATACCATCCCCAAACCAATGGCGAAACTGAACGAGTCAACCAGGAGCTCGAAACCTACCTCTGTCTCTTTTGCCAGGAAAAACCTCAGTCTTGGCCTGACCTCCTACCTATGGTGAAGTTTCACCATAACTCCATGGTACAATCTGCCACTAAGCAAACTCCCTTCTTTCTCATGATGGGCTACCATCCCTGAGCCTATCCAAAAATTGGACCGACCTTTGTTCTCCACCTCGCAGATCAATTATCTGAACTCTCCTCAGCTCAAGAGGAGGCCAAATCGGCTCTCATTCTTTCCCAGAATGTAATGGCCAACAGGGGATGCCACAAATTCATCCCATTCCAGACCGGTCAGCTGGTATGGCTAGAAGCCATGAACCTTCCCTTATCTGCCAATCAAAAACTGTCTCCTAAATGACATGGCCCCTTTTCCATCAACAAAGTAATCTTCGCTCAGGCTTATCAGCTGAACCTACTGCCCTCCTGGAAAATTCACCCAGTCTTCCATGCTTCCCTGTTAACCTCTTATACTGAAACAGACAAACACGGCCCCAACTTCCCTCATTCCCCACCTGACCTCACCAACACTGAAGAGGAATATGAAATAAGTCATATTATCAGTCACAAGGGAACCGCCCACTGCTGCCGTTATCTAGTCACATGGAAGGGGTATCCATTATCTGAAGCCACTTGGGAAATGCAGTCCAATCTAGCAAACTCCACCGACACCCTAAATGCATATAAGGCAGTGCACCATCTGGATTAACCCATGATTCCTATTCCCCCAGAACCCCTTCGCCCCATTGATATCCCTTCAGCTCTTGGTTACACCCCAGCCCAACTAGCCTTTCTATGATGAATCTTCACCTTCGACACCCCCCGCTCCCTTGCTGACACCCTTCAACACCCTCGTATCCACTCCTGGTTTTGTCAACGAGAACACTCCTTCTGCCCCTTTCATTACTAGATGGCTATTACCCTTCCCAACCCTCCCTATCCTCCTACCTCTGTTCCTGAGACCCCTCCAGTCACCATTCACCGATTTGGATTTGTCGCCCATCATCTAGTATTTATCACTGTTCTCCAGTCTTTAGCATTTGATGAATTCCTCACCACTCATCCCCCCCTCCATGCTTCCATTGTCCTTATGCGACTCATTAATGCCTACCGAAGAACATATCTGCACCAAATGTTCTTCAATCAGAATGATAGCCGGTACGGGTCAGGCCAATACGATTCCTCTATCGCAGAATCCCTCTCCACCCTTCGCAATGAGGTGTTGGACCTGCTATACTACGCAGGGTTTTGTTGCATCGTCAACTGCATTTCCCTGGACCAAATCTTGCACATCATCTGACCCCTTCTTCTGGTGGCTTCCCAAGCGGAACGGATTGCCTATCTCAATGAAGCAACTATGACCTTCCCCAACCCTTTGATCCATCCACGCACAGTCCTTGAGGAATCCCCCTCAACACCTCCCCCTTATTCCCCTGCTTCCCTTCCTATTCCCCCTCGCTTCTCCACCACCAATCAGCGCTTTGTGGAAGTCCAAGAGTCTTTTGCCACTTACCCACGATCTCCCACTCCTTTCACCACTTCCCCCATTGCCAACCAGTCTCCCGCCACTTCTTCCCCTCCACCACACCTCCTGCCTAAAAGTCCCCCCACCCCTCAACGACCCCTTGCGACAAACGGTGATCAGTCCCTCCGTTCTCCCGTTTCTGATCGCTCCAACTCCTCCTACTCTTCCACCCCGATGTCCTTACCAACCCATCAATTCGCTCACCCTGCGGACAAAGCTGCAGCACCTCCTTCGTGCCAATGCACCCTCCGTTGTCGCAATCGCTTCCTCCAATCCAACACCATTATCAGAGGAGCAATGGAACATGCCCAGACTATCCCCCCTGTCCCCATCCCTCGTCATGACCATTCTCCTCCCAGAATCAATGAAAACCTGGTCATCACCTCCGACACTCCTGTCCTCTGCTTTGACTGTGGCAACCCAGGGCACATTCGCTCTGCCTGCCCCACCACTCACTGCCCCTTTTGCAACCAACTTGCTCCCAGTCACTTCATCCTTTGTTCCCCTCAGCAACAATGTTCCTCTTGTAGGTGCCGGGGTCACCTCATCGGTTGTTGCCCACGAGTGGTTGGATACCAACCTGGAGAAGGCTGGGAAGAATGGGACGCTGCCGATGCCTACAACTATGAAGTTAATGCCAGGGATTAATCAGGTCCTGACCGAGATTAGAGAATATGGTGAGTTTGTGGGAAGCAGGATGCTATCCCCTTACAGAGGGGCTATTGTTACAACCCAGCAATCACCTTATGACTACTACCCCTTCTTGTTCCCTCCCACTCCGTTGTTCTCTTTACCACCCTTCCATTCCTAGTTACCATATGCAGCCAGCATTGCCATGCTTCGGACTGACACATTACGTTTCCTCCTTCGTATCCTGTACCACTATGCCGGTCCCTGTTTCACCTCATGTTCTACACGAGGACCGGTGCCACCATGCTGCTACCACGTTTACCTTTTATCTCCACATGCTCACCTCTGCCTTGTGCCAACCGGTTTCCAGATGATTTCCCTTAAGGGATCCTCTGGCCTTGTAGCACTCTTTTAATAGTATATACATAGGTCTGAGCACGGAACCTAGCTCTCCAGCTATTTCTATGCAATATACCACGTATCTTCTGGCATATCCTTCCGGTCGGACCTCTATAAGTCTTTAGGCTACTTCTAAGTGCCTACTGCTACGTTCTCCGTTGACTATCTATCCTAGCATTACGCTAGAGAGTGGTAGCATCGTAACAGACCTGACGGGGGTACCCCTGTAATAAATTTAACAGAGATGTCTGCCCAGGCGTGGGCAGGCATGGGAAGGGGGAGAATCTTGCCAGCAGGCACAGAGGATTGCCCTTTGACCATAGCACAGGTCTGACATCCTTTGATGTACACCCTGATGTTCTTGGTAACTCCTGATCATGTAAAGTGATGTGTCAGGAGGTGCAGTGTCCATGTGAAGCCTATATGACCTGTGACTGGGGAATCATGGCAAAGGCTGAGTAACTCCAAGTGGAGCCCTTCAGGGATGAGGGCCTTGCTCTTGGAGCTCGAGTCCACCATATCCAAAGACTTTCAAGTGAAGCCTTCAGGCATGAGGGTTGGGTCCAAGGCTTCAGAAGCCTTGGAGAGAGCATTGTAAAATGTGGATGAGAGTTCCACATGATTCATGAAGAGAGTGGGGGGAAGAACTGTGATGTTGGAGTTGTGGTCCTTGACAGCGTTACCATGATCCAGGCGACAGGAGAGGGCATCAGCATGCCCGTTACTCACATCAAACTTGTAGATCATGGAGTAATTAAACTCCTGAAGGACTTCGTGCCAGTGAACCTGGCCTCCAGAGAAAGCCTGGGGCTTCTTCCAGTACTCTAGGTTCTTGTGGTCAGTCCAGATCTCAAAGTGAGGATGGCTAACCAAGTAGTGTTGCCATTCTTCCAGGGTGCGAATGACAGTGAATAACTCCTTGTCGTAGATGGGGTAGTTGCATTCCACACTGTTGAAAGAATGGGAGATGAATGATACGGGATGCCAGAGGTCATTATCGCCTTTGATGAAGAGCACTGCTCTAGTTGTGATGTCTGAGGTGTCCGTTTCCAACTGGATCTCCTTTTCCCTGTCCGGATACATGAGGAGAGATGCAGTTCAGAGCTTGTCCTTGAGAGAGTCCATGGTGGACTGCTCTTTGTCACCCCATCACCACAGGGTGGTCTGTTTTGTCAGATCATTGAGCAGATGGGTGATGTCTGTGAATTCATGGATGAATCTACAATAGCAATTGCAAAGACCAAGAAAGCCCTGTATGTCCTTGACCTTCTTGGGGACAGGCCATTTGAGGACTCTGGCTACCTTCTTGTCCTGCATTTCGACTCCCTCCTTGGATATGACCATGCCGAGAAACTCAAGCTTCTCTTTCAAGAACTAACACTTCTCAGGCCTGACATAGAGGTTGTTTTTTTCGAAGACGACCCAGCACTTCCTTGACAATAGCCTTGTGTTCTGCCTTGGTCTTGCCCTTGGTATAGACCATACAGTTGTCAAGGTAGATGATAAGAACAGCATACATATTGTTAAATATGTCATTTATCATTTGCTGGAATGTGAGTGGTGAGTTGCACATTCTGAAATATATCACTGTGGGCTCATAGGCCCCTAGTGGAGTGACAAAGGCCCCTTTCCACTTGTCACCTTCCTTGATCCACACATTGTTGAATTCCCATTGGAGATCCATGGTAGTGAACATATCAGTGCCTTTAAGCCAATCAACCAGAGATGAGATCAAGGGGAGTGGATAGGCATTCTTGATGGTGCCTTCATTGAGATAATGGTAATCCATTACCAGCCACTTCTTTTCATCCTTCTTCAGGATGAAGAAGATGGGACTCATCTGTGGGGATTTCAAGGGGCAGATATATCCCTTGGCAGACTCCTTTTTGACAATGGTCCACAGCGTGTCCATGTTGGGATCTGAGAGGGGGATCACCTGACCTTTCTTGGGTATGAAGCCGGGCTTGAGATCTATTGTATGATTTCAAGCTTTTCACACCAGGATCCTATTTAACTCTTTCTCTGAGAAGATGTCGAGGAAGTCATGATAGACTTCATGTACCAGGGTCTTGGCACTGTCCTTGATCTGGACAGCCTGATTCTCTGTCCCATACACCACCTGGTGGATATGCTGACAATCTGGGGTACACCATGGGAACAAGATCTCCTTCTTGACCTAGTTGATATCGAAGTTATGGCAGAAGAGCCAGTTATACCTGATGACTATCTTGTGGATACTGAGAGGCAGGGGATAGACGTCCATGATGTCATAATGCCCATTGATCCAAATAATCATGGGTATCTTCTTTGTGATGGCATCTCCACAGTTCCTGGTGTCATTGGCATTTCTAATTGGAACCAGGAACAGAATGTCCATGGTCTGAAGTCCAAGCTTCTCTGTGTACACTGTATTGATAAACGTATTTGTGCATCTGGAGCCAATCAGAGCCTTAACTGTATGAGTACAGTGGCCACTGAGGGACTTGCCTGTGAAGCATATGTATGTCCTATATATATCAAGGACAGGCCAGAGTTCCAAGAGATTTTGATAAGGGGACTGGAATTGGGTATGGTGGGAGGTTTCGAGACGCATGCTTGAGCAATTAATGCATCTAAGGTCCCTGAGGTCATCTTGCAAGAGACTTCCACAAAGGTG
This sequence comes from Rubroboletus satanas, assembly GCA_038090635.1. Classification (NCBI taxonomy): domain Eukaryota; kingdom Fungi; phylum Basidiomycota; class Agaricomycetes; order Boletales; family Boletaceae; genus Rubroboletus; species Rubroboletus satanas. Next base: position 15,653 of record JBBPNB010000243.1, read on the forward strand.
ATAGGTACAAATAACTTATTGCTCAAGCTATCTAGGAAGCACATCTGAAATAAATTAGAGTCATCTGGGTCCTGAGTCCAAGTCATTGACCATATACCTAGTCCAGGAGCACCCTTGTCGCTCAAGGACTGTGACCTTTTCAAGCATCAGTCACTTCTTCATCTGCCTCAGATCTGAGGTGGTCTCTCCAGTAGGCCTCTGCCTATGCCAAGACATAGCCTGGTTCTTGGTATTGAGCCTTCACCACTGTGTGCCAAGGCTGTTTGCATTGTCAGGACAAGTGTCCTGTCTTGTCACAGTTCCAACACTTCCTAGTGTCTGGAATGGAGGCACCTATATCCATGAGGGCACCACATCCTGGCTGTACTCCAGTGGAGGTGAAGCAGGGCTGAGGCTGGTAGCCAGGGAGATGGTATGGATGATGTCTCCCAGTGGGAGGTATGTAGGAAGGGCACTGAGCAGGGTGATGAAAGGAGCCCATAGGGTGGTAGAACATTGTGTGTTCTGGACCGCCGGGTCCTCTTTCACAGACAATCTACTCAAAAGTTCTTCCTGCCATCTTGCAGGCTTCTTTGAAGGAGGAGTAGGATTTCTTCATGAGGGGATGGTGAAGTTGCATGCAGTGGTAGATCTTGAAGTCCACTGTGTGCTTGAGTATCTCCATATCATGTCTCCAGTTGATCTGGGCCTCCTTGAAGAGCTTATTGAAGTTTTGGATGAACTTGTCAATCAACATGTTCTTCTGCTTCAACTCTTTGAGCTGGCAGAGTGACTCATGCACCAGCATGTCTATCTGGAAGTAGTCTCTCACTTCCCTTTGCAGCTTGTTCCACGAGGGCCAAGCTGTGGGCCCAATCTTCATAGTAGTGACTTCTCCAGTGGAGTCAAGCTGGTAGTCGTCTTCTTCTGCAGTATACTTCTTGAGAGTTGAGAGGGTGAAACCCTCTGCATTCCCATCAAAGTGGGAGAGGACAGTGATGGCCTTGAGCTTGTCTGATTTCCATGTCTACTTATTGACCCAAAGTTGAAGTCTGATCCACCATAGTCAAAAGGTGGATCAGTCTCTATTCCATTTGCTGGGATTAGTAATCTTCTTTGGCATGTCTGCCTTCTTCTTTAGAGTGAGCTTAGCAAGAGAGACGGTGATGTCCTGGTGGGTAGCAGCAGAGCCAGATGTGCTTCTGTCGGAGACAGGGGTGCACATTCCTGGTGATTCACTAGACATAGTGTAGGAGGTGTTACGTGAGTGCATAACACCTAGCTCCTGTCAAGGAGTACATGTAGCAGCAACCGGACTGGCACCATATGCTATGGACGAGCTGCAGAAACCAGACTGGCACCATATGCAGCGAGCAGAGTTCTGGTGTGGAACTTGGACAACAATGGACAGAAACCAGACTGGAACCATATGTCGGTCTGGCAGGGGCTCTCCCTATCAAAGGCAAGAGTAACAATGATGAAGCCTTTGATCCGTTGATTGAAGGCAAAGGTACAAGATCAGAAGAAGCACAAGAAGGCATGTCAAACACAGAAGGTGTTACAGTTGTCAGTTTGGCCCATACCTGGTTACTTCAATTCTCTTTTGTTATTTATGATAACTCCATTAACTGTTCTACTTGCCTTGTGGACAGGAATTCCATTACTTCAGACCACCGTTTCTCTTCCTGTGTTAATCTCCGTGATTGACACAGCCTTATTTCCATCAAACCTAACCTTCCTCTTCTTACCATACAGTCAGTTCCATCTTCTTTCCTATTCACTAGGAACTGACATAGCCTTGCCTTGTGTTATCCTCATGTTACACCTCATGTACTCCTCAAGGCTCTTCTCTATTGGGAATCCTCTGACCCAGTAGCATACATTGTACTTATATAAACCTCTGGTGTAGAACCTAGCTTCCCAGCTAGTTCTACGCAATATGCCACATATCTTCTGGTGTATCCCTGGTCGGACCTCTCTAAGTCCATAGGCTACTTCTGAGTGCCTACTGCTACGTTCTCCGTTGACTATCTATCCTTGCTTTATGCTAGGAGAGTGGTAGCATCATAACAGAAGGGCCAGTTTGACAGGAACAAGATGTATATGCAGATAGGTGCAGATCAAGGTTAGTGTTACATGAAAAGAAGCAGGCCTTATATAGTACTGGATAGCTGGCTTATGTAATAATGAGTATACTTGGAATACTAGAGATATAACGAGAGATATATCTCAAGGAGGAATAAGTCTGAGATTGCTACTGAAAGAGTCTGATCATGGAGTCAGTAGTGGTTGATGTTGATATAAATAGGTAAGAATGAAAAGGAACTGATCAGTGATTGGCAGCAGTATGGGGAAAGGGAAATTGTACCTACTCAGGGTCAATCACTAAAGGGTCCGGGATCTCAGGGTTTGTTTGAACGGAGTTAGGGAATATTGACTCAGGGAAAGAGTCCCAGTCCAATATATCACCCCAGGAGTAATCCAGGGCAGGGTTGAAGGGGAGCATGGGAATGGTGGGGGGGTCCACCAGGCTGGGTGAGTAGCATGAGCATATGGACATGGTAGAGGAAAATGAATTGGCCGGAAATGGAGGCTATACTGTAACATTACCCCTGGTGTAGATCTGAGCCACCAGCTCAGAAATCATCCCCTGCAGGGTCATCCAAGTCTTCTCATGGGCAGATGGAGAGGAAGTGGCCTTCTGCTCTGCATGTTCCGCAGCAAGCATGAGAACATTGATATTGAGGGTGTTCCGGGGCAGTCATATTGCATATGGGGCAAGTATAATGGGGGCAGTTGACATGGATGTGTTGGTGGCTGTTACAGATGAAGCAGGGGCCCATACGTCAATACTGCTCTGGAAGGTGTAGGGGGGGGTCATTCTGCAATAGATGCAGGGGAGCATATATCTCCTGCAGGTTCACTCCCATTTCCAGGTGCGGCTATAGAGAGGGAAGAGAGGGTACTCTCAGTAAAAGGGGAGGGGGTCCCGGAGGTAGGGTTTCCATCCTGAAGTAATTGGGCCAGACCAGTGGGAAGTATATCAGTGGGGGACAGGGCGAGTAGATCCCAAGTGTGGATAGGGGCCAGCCCATCTCGGAGTTGAGTTCTTCGACCAGATTCTGTGGGGGGATTGGCAGTGGGGGAGACTGGAGAGGGTATGGGTAAGGGGGCAGCTTCATTGATGACAGTGGTGGGGGTGGAGAAAGGGTCTGGAGAGCTTGTTGTGTCTCCAGAACAAGCTCCTACGAGGAAAGGGATGCAAAGGCACTCCACACATCTCCTCCTGGACAATCCAACAAATGTGGGAGGAGTTTCATAGAAGTGAGACCATTCAGTTTCAGTAAGGGAGGATAGGATGGGGTGGAGAACTGAGGATAGGATTCTAGTGGGTAGGAGGATGATGCAGAGGTCGAATCCTCTGATGAAGAGAAGGTCCAGGGTGGCATTTCAGGTCTCCAACAGTCCCTGGTTAAGGGCCAGTATGGAAGGGGCATCCCAAGAGAGGCCCTCCCAGAAATCTGCTAGGAAAACATGGAGATCTTCTGCATATCAGGGGGTCCTGGAGAAAAGGGTTCAAATGGTTCCGTAAATCTGGAACAGTCGGAAGAGGTGGATGAGGTTATCGTCGGTCGAGAAAAAGGGTTCCCTTTCCAATGCTTGGAAGGGTTCTGGGGCTTGGAGGATCGAGGCATAGAGGAGTTGTCTGGCGTAGATGGGGAGTCAGTTGAGACATGCAGTGAGAGGGAATTGGGAGGACATGGGTAACTGGCAATCACTTTAAAGTCCTTTTGCCTTTTTATAGCAGATCAATTTTTCAGTAACATCCCCCAGGTTTCCCTCTGGTTCCCACATTCGTTCCAATTCTGAATATCCTTTCCAGTATACCAGGTATTGCCTCCATTTGGCACTGCCCTGATGGTTGATGATCCAATGAATTTCATATTCTTCCTCAGCACCAATTAATTCTGGAGGAGGCCAAGGGAATGCTGGTCCATATTTGTCCATTTCAGAATTGGACGACAACAGGGACACATGGAAAACATCGTGGATTTTCCATTGGCTTGGCAGCTTTAGTCAACAAGCCATCAAGGACACTACCTGGGTAATTTTAAACGGCCCAGTCCACTTTGGCGAGAGTGTCTGAGGGGGGATCTGTAGCCTAAGGTTTTTGCTTTCTAGCCAAACCTTATCCCCAATCTTCCAAGGTTTAAACTTGGAGAAGATGCAGTTCTTCATTGTCTGTTGCGCCAATTTGTGGGTGGCTTCGGCTTCTTTACATGCATCTTCAATGTGGGAGAGCTGTTGCTTGAGCATAGGGAGGTGTTATGTGGGTCTGTAATAATCTCGACTGCAGTGATATACTAGGGAAGTCTCCTATTGGCTTGGAGAACGAGTGTTAAAGGGGTCAGTCTTCAACACATATCACAAGGGGAGAATGGGAACTTCCAAGGTGACAGCACCAGATACTCGAGAGTAGTGACCAGTGGAGGTCTAGTGCACTAGCCTTCTCCTTCAGGAGTACCTACACTAGCCTAGCATATACATGGGACCGTCCATGTAGCACTCCATGTACAAAGTAACTCTTCACCGGAAGGCCAAGTGCACTGGCTCCCAATGGGTGGTACTATGTCTAGGGGACAGTACCTTTCTAGAGCAAAGGCTTAGGCACTGGATGTTAATCTGAGGCTAAGACTGATCACAAGACACATGGATAGAAGCAGAGTTATAGAAGTGAAGAGGCAATCAGGCTTCGCAGCAGATCAAGACTGTTATGGAGAATGGTGCAGATCAAGATTGAGGGAAGAGAAGCGTATAGTGGGGTCTGAACTTAAATACTAACTAGGTAGTCTAGGGGAGGCTCCTACTACCTATATTAGGGCAGCACCTATCTAAGCAAGATCTGATCCAGATCGAGATCTGTCTGGGCAAGGGGAACACGAGGCATTATGTAAGTAGAGTAATGCTGAAGTGAGATGTGTTCACGTATGAAATACAAAAGGAACTGGAAATGTACATAAAAGGATCCATGGGGTTTCCCTGGGAAGTCCCTTCCTTACAGTGCCACATAGTCCATGTTAATGAACTCATCCCAAAGATCCTCAGGCATGAGGTCCTCATGCCCTAGGTTGCAGAGCTCATTGAGCAGTTCCCTTTCAAGGGTGTGGGTGGGTGAGTCGAGGTGAAGGTTGGAAGAAAATGAAGTGGGGAAGGACATAACTGTAGCAGGAGGAATGTTATTTCTAATGGTGGGTAGCAGTAGGGTTCGTATCTGTAGAGGAGGGAAAAGGGGGATTTCCCAGTTACTGAGTGTACTGCCAAATTATGGGCAAATTTGGCTGTTGTGAGAAGGTCCAACCATTTCTTGGATTGACCATCACAGAATATTTGCAAATAGGTCTCTAGCTCCTGGTTATATTGTTCAGTTTCCCCATCAGATTGGGGGTGATATGCAGTGGAGAGAGCCATGTCATAGAATAGGAGTCAGGCAAGTTTCCGAGTGAAGGCCAAGGCAAATTGGGGTCCTTGGTCCGACAGCAGTTTATCATGTAGTCCAAATTGCTTGTAGACATTGTCAAAAAACAGTTGGACAATACCATTGGCATCCACTGTTTTGGAATAAGGGGTGAGAATTATCCCCTTACTAAGGCCATGGTCAACCATGACCATAACCAAGTCAAAGCCCCACACTGGGGGTAGGTCGGTAATTAAATCCATGGAAATATTCTGGAAGGGGCAGGACCCAGCAAAGGACAGGGGCATGAGAGGGGGTACCGTTGGGTGGGTGTTAACTTTGTTCACCTGGCAGGTGGGGCATCCGGAGATGAACCTCTGAACAAATGCGGTGAGACCTGGCCATCAATAGTCTTTAGATACCCTGGCAATTGTCTGTAGGTGTCTTCTGACCTTCCGAGGACATGTGGATGGTGGAGAGGAGATTCTGACAAGCAGCATCCAGGATATACATTTGATTTTGGAAGTATAACTTCCCATCAGTAAAGGCCCAGTCTTCCAGGTGTGACTTCCCAAAGAGGAGCTCATCTTTCTCCATTCCATGAAGAGCTTTGAGCACGAGAGGGTCATCCTTAGATGAGATGGTGATTCTGTTGGCAAGAACAAGGTCAATAGCTTTGATCCCTTCATTCAAGTCTACAAATGTGAACGGGGGTAACATGACAACTCTGGTGTTGTTTGAGTCATATCGATGTCATCTTGGCAAGAGTGTGTGTTGGCAGGACCCATCAGGGTTCCCAGTGTTGTCTTCCAGGTTAGGTCAAAGTTCTGTAAAAACAAGAGCCAGCGGGCTTGTTGATAGGACAGGTTTTGAGGAGTCTTAAAGTACATCAAGTTTTTGTGGTCCGTCACCATGGTGACGGAGTGTGATGCACCCAATAGGTATTGGTGCCAGGCTTCGAGTCCTTGGATGACACCAAGGAGCTCCCTATTATAGATATGATAGTTCCATTCCACAGACAAGAATGTCTGCGAGATATATCCACATGGCTTTAGGTTGCCATTGGAATCTGCCTGCATGAGCACTCCTTCTGAGGCAATGAGGAAGGCATTGGTCATCAAAGTGAATGGTTTTGATGGATCTGGGTATGTCAGGACCAGTTTCTTCTGAAAGGCTTTCTTCAGGGAGTGGAAAGTCATTTCTTCGAGGTTTCTCCATTCCCACTTCTGATCCTTCTTCGTTAGATTAATGAGGAGTTTGACAAGGACAGAGAAGGAGGGGATGAACTTCTGGTAGACATTGCAGAAACCTAGACAAGAGTGCACTGTACTCACACTTTGCGGGGATTTCCATTTGTCAATGGCTTTCAACTTTACTGGGTCCATGGTTACCCCAGTGGTGTTGACTACCATCCCAAGGTACTTGACCTCAGGTGTGGCAAAAGTACATTTCTCCAGTTTCAGGAACATCTCATGTTTCCTGAATCGCTGGAGAATCTTCTTTGTACACTCCTCATGGAGCTTTGGGTCAGCCAAATGGATGAGGAGGTCATCCATATAAATGATGAGCCATCCTTTGGCAATATAATCTGCAAAGAGGTCGTCCATAAAGGCCTGGAATGTTGCCAGGGAGTCACACATTCTGAAGAACATCACTGTGGGTTCAAAGAGTCCCATTGGGGTGATGAAAGCTGCTTTCCATCAGTCCTCCGGTTTGATCAGAACATTGTTGTAGCCTCATCTGATGTCAAATTTTGTAAAGATCGACAACCCTTTTAATTTGTCAATGAGGTTGGAAATAAGGGGAGGGGGTACGTGTTCTTGATCATATGCTCGTTGAGGTACTGGTAGTCTTGGCAGGGTCACAGCTTTCCATCCTTCTTATTAATGAAAAAGAAGGGAGATGCTTGCGGGGACTTAGAGGGAACAATCTTTCCTAACTTGAGGTGTTCTTCAATGAACTCTTTACATGCTTGTTGCTCCTTTGGGTTGAGCAGATAAATCTTTGACTATCTGGGAACAAACAACTCCTTGAGGTCTATCCTGTGGTCGTATGATCTGCTGGGGGGCAGACAAGTAATATCCTTCTTCTTGGAGAAGACATCCTGAAATGCCGAGTATATGCTCGGCAGCATGACTTTAGCTTTCTCCTCAGAGGCAGCTAGTTGGGTAAAAAGAGTAACTTTCCTGATGATCTGTTTGGGGAGGCATTTTCCCGATTCGATCCAAAACTTGAAGATCTGCTCTGTGTTCCACGTCTTGAATGCTTCTTGGGGGTCATCTTTGATAGGGTCCATGATCATGTGGTTGTCCATCTACCTGATCAGGTACTGATGCTTCTCCACATCAGGGTGATTCACATCCGGATCATTTAGCCATTCTGAGGTAATGGTGACTTTCCCGGTTTTCCATTTGATATCCAGGCAGATGGCCTGCATCCATGGTAGTCTGAGGATGACATCCTTCTTTCCTCCTAAGTTGGTGACAAGGAAAGTTCTCATTTCTTTGACTCCCTGATAGTTCATCAGGAGCTGCACTCACTGGGTGATAACTCCCACACAATTTAATGTCCCATCTGCATTCCATGGTTGAATCAGATGGGGAATATCCTCAGTTTTGAGGCCATAAGCACTGACCAGCGTCTCATTGATAAAACATCTGGTAGCTCCTATGTTGAGAAGAGCTGTTAGTCCAACAATTTTGCCCGTATCTTTCCAGACCAAAACAGGCAGACAAATAGTCCTTATATTTCAGCCAGAAATAAATACAGGGGCAATAGTTACGGGAGACCACAATGCCAGAGTGTTTCTCCAAACTAAAAATCTGCAGTGGGCTTACTGTCTGGTTCTAGCCCGTCTAACCATTTACTACTTGGGTGATGGCCTTGTGCAATCAGCGTTCTGATGTAGTCCTCAGTTACTGTTTGGTCTTTGATCCTCTGAGCAAGGTTTCCTTCTAGAATGACCTTCTTGATGTGCTCAGGATCAGGTTTGCAGAAGGTGTTCTCATACGTCTTCCGGAGTTCCTTTATTGCGACTTCTGGTTTGTCCTTAGGGGCTCCCTTGATGGCACAAACAAAGTCTGAAAACAGGCCAGCATCCTCATCAAAGTGGATGAGATCCTTGACTCCCTCCTCTGAGGGTTCGGGGTCAGTGAATGGTGTGTCCATGACTTTAACAGCAACACTCCTCTGAGTGTTCTTCTGGCTTGGGGTGTACCCAGGATGATTCCAGGTAGAGCAGCCTTCCTTCTTGCATATGAAACACCTTTTCTCTCATGCAATGAGCCTGTTCGGCAGGGGACAAATTGATCTTGGAAATGTCCATAGCATTTGGATCTTTCACATGATACGAGGGTGGTCATCCTTGGTCTCCTCCATAGTGGAGAGGTCTTCACCTGGCTGAGTACTGAGGTGGTGTTCCTCAGTTCAGACTCCAGACTCTTTTGATATTCCCTTCGATTTTTGCAGCTTTAGTGAAGATTTCCTCCATAGTGGTGGCTTTCTGGAGGGTTTCACTCATGGTGAGCTTGGTAGTGATTGCGGGAGAGAGTCCTTGGAGGAACCATTCTGAGAGGGTATTGACATCCAATACTTTGGAGCACATGGTCAGGATGGAGAAACTTGAGATATATTTCTCAAATCCTCGTTGATCTGTTCAGTCTTGTTGGAGCCTGGAGATTTCAATCTGGGCAGAGGCAGCAATGTCATAGGAGGAGAAGGTGATCTTGAAGGCTTCCTTGATTTTCGCAAGTGTCTGGTCAGCTGGTGGATATGCAACATCAGTGATCCTAATAAGCCAAGTCTCAGCAAAGGCCTTTTCTTGGCCTTTGTTCATGCAGTTGAGCAGGATGAAGCATTTCACCTGGTCATTATACTTGTCATTATGAAGGAGAAAGTATCCTTCCATAGCAAGTAGCCAACAATTGGCATCTTGGGGTTCTCTGGAGAAGTCTTCTGGCAGGGTGGCCTTGATTTCTCCCATCTCATCTTCATTGTCTGAATCTACAACAGGGGGGTTTGGTGGTGGGTCGGAGTCATCGGGTGGAATAGGGGATCCTGGGCTGGATGGTAACCTGTCTAATGGGTCCTCATCCTCCTCAATGGGTTCTGGGGTGGAATTCTGTTCTACTCTTTCGGCTCTTCTGGCTACCCAGCATTCTACATTCCTGTTTTCCCTAGCTGTAGGGGACAGACCATCCAATGGGGTCTTGGACTGAAAGTGGTGATCAGTAGAGGGAACGCAGGTTGTGAGCGATAGGGCAGAGGGGCCTGGGGAAGGACAGAATAGGGAGTTGGGAGGGGGAGGAGGAGTTCTGGAAGATCTGCCTGAGATTCTGTGAAAGGACCTGGAAGAAGGGATGTCATCTTCTTTGGAGGGTTGCTGGTAATTTGAGAGGTTGATTTGACAAATGGTGGTGGTAAAGATGCAACAGTGTCAATACAACTGTCAAGAATAACCTTGATCTTTTGTTATGTGAGTGCATAACACCTAGCTCCTTTCAAGGAGTACACATAGCAGCAACCAGACTGGCATCATATGCTACGGACGAGCTGCAGAAACCAGACTGGCACTGTATGCAGTGAGCAGAGTTCTGGCATGAAACTTGGACAAGGATAGACAGAAACCGGACTGGAACCGTATGTCGGTCTGGCAGGGGCTCTCCCTATCAAGGGCAAGAGTGACAATAATGAAGCCTTTGATCCATTGATCAAAGGCAAAGATACAAGATCAGAAGAAGCACAAAAAGGCATGTCAAATGCAGAAGGGCCAGTTTGACAGGAACAAGATGTATATGCAGATAGGCACAAATCAAGGTTAGTATTACATGAAAAGAAGCAGGCCTTATATAGTACTGGATAGCCAGCTTATGTAATAATGAGTATACTTGGAATACTAGAGATATAACAAGAGAGATATTTTGAGGAGAAATAAGTCCAAGATTGCTACTGAAAGAGTCTGATTATGGAGTCAGTAGTGGTTGGTGTTAATATAAATAGGTAAGAATGAAAAGGAACCAATCAGTGATTGGTGGCAGTATGGGAAAAGGGGAATTGTACCCACTCGGAGTCAATTGCTAAAGGGTCCAGGATCTCGGGGTCTGTTGAAATGGAGTCAGGGAATATTGACTTGGGGAAAGAGTCCCAGTCCATGGTATCGCCCCAGGAGTAATCCAGGGTAGGGTTGAAGGGAAGTGTGGGAATGGTGGGGGGGTCCACTGGGCTGGGTGAGTAGCATGAGTATATGGACATGGTAGAGGAAAATGAATTGGCTGGAGATGGTGGCCATACTGTAACACCAACTACCCAGTGCCCCTTTTGTTACAACGCTACCGCTCTCTAGGCGTAAGCCAAGATAGATAACCGTCAAGAATGTAGCAGCGAGTAATCAAAGAGGTACTCGAAGACTCAAGGAGGCGAATACACCAAGAAAGCAGGTATATTGCGTAGAATTAGCTGGGGAGCTAAGTTCTATGCCGAGGGGTTTATATACATTAGAGGCCGTGCTACGAGAGGAGAGGATCCCAAAAGGGGAATGGCCTCATGGCATCCTGCAGGCACGACAATGAGGAGGCCTCATGGCGAGGCTATGCATAGCGGAAATAAAGGAAGGCAGTGTCGG
>JBBPNB010000244.1:0-26690 GCA_038090635.1 Rubroboletus satanas
GGTGTGGGCTTTTGCCTTGCGGGTCTCATTGTAATCAGTGATAGTGTTGCATGGTAGGTGAAAGAAAAGATGATCATCTACCCATGCAATTACGGGCCCTATACCTGCAGCTCGGAATATGTCTAGACCAGCGTCCCGTATCATGCCATAAGTTCCAGCTGAGGGTCCATAACCAAAGCATAAAGAAGTGTCTACTGCGAAGAGTGCAGGCTCATTTGTGACGCGCACAACAAGTGCTGGCCATTGGGAGGAATTTAAAGGGATCGTGCGGTAAGCCTCAGCTACATCCCTGGTTGCTCCTTGACTTCCTCGCGGGAGGGTGTGAATTAGCGTGCATGTGGTGTAAAAGGTACCCCACTCGCAGGGGAAGAGGGTGGAGTCAACCTGCGAGTTGATTGATAGTGCCTCATCTGGCCGGGGTGAATTAGGGTATGACAGGTTTTGAATAAGACGAAATTTTCCGGACTTTCCTGGCTTCGGAATTATGTTTAAAGGAGAGGATTGGAAGGGTCCAATAAGGGTCTCGAGTAAGTCTTGAGTGAATGGTCCTATGTATCGCTGTTTCGTGAACTCTTTGTGCAGTATTTCATCAAAGGCGTCGTGATGCACACTGATTGAAGGATTATTGGGTGGAGTGAAAGACTGGGTTATGACAGGGGCCCATACATGGAAACTATGCATTAACTGCTCGAGTAAGGTAGGATATTTATGGGACAGTTTGAACTTTATTAACAGGTCTCACCAGCCATCTGCATTGTAAGGGGTTAAAGCCCTACTTCGCTGATGCGACTGTAGCATGCTGACGGAGGGGGCACTCCTGGGCTCCATGGTTGGTGTCTCCACAACCTGAGCATTCATAGTTGTGCCCTCGTCCTAAGCAACCGCGGGGCCGTTGGAAATCCCAGCAGAGGACTTGCCCATTCTTATTGAGTAAACGTCCTTGCTGGTCGCGCATGCAGTGGGTGGGTGCTGAGTTGTCCCACAGGGACGACACGTTGCAGGGGGGACGGTCGGGGCATACTTCATGTGCTCCAAGGCACTTTGGGCAGGTCGGAATGGTTTTGCTGTTGCGAAAGGGACGTTGTCGCTTACTGTCATAACTCCGACTGTGTCGTGAGGGCCTTTCCCTGGACTGTGATCTATGACGCACTGGGCGAGGGCCCTTTGTTGAGCTAGCAAAATGGAGAGAGGTGGACCGTGAGGATTGTCGGCCACGTGTGTCTCGTGCGAATTGTCGGCCACGTTCCATTGGCTGAAAACGGCTGGCACGCACCCAGTCCATCTGGATGAATAGAGGAACCACACCATTGCATGGAGGGCAAAGGGAGGGAAGCAGCAGCAAAAGCAGCAGTGGTGATGGTAGCAGCCGTGATGGTATCAGCATGCCATGGCAGTGTTAGTAGCAGCAGCGTCAATGGATTATAATTCGCGAAAGGCGACAGGTTGTAAGGAGATGAGAAAATGATAATTAGTTTAGTATAATCCTCACGCATGCCAAGATGCACCTGCTCAAGGTTGGCTCGGACTTCTCTGGAGTCCAACTCACGCGCTATTTTGGTGAGAAGATCTTCATTGATAATGGCGATGTTGTATGCTTTGCGAAGCGTGAGTTTATCATGCCAGTCTGCGTGTGCTCTTGACACGTAATGCAGCAGCGCTCTCTCCCCTCGTTCCCCTTCCTCTCACATGGAGTGGTTGTCTAAGTTGTGGAAGAACCAATTGAAAGAGTCGATGGCATCGTCACCCCATTTTGCATTGTCTATGGCAGTGAGGAAGAGGTTCTTAGCATACATGAACTCGCTATATGTAAGCTGATGATCAAGCTTCGCATTTTTGGACGCTGCGAGTGAGCCAGCCGATCGTACAGTTACTTGACCTTCATCAGCTTTGGTTATCACGAGAGTGTCATTTTCGTCCGACTGCCTGACCACACGAGCGGCCTCGTGCAGTTCCTCCCTGGAGAAATACCAAAGTGGTACATGTTTGCGTGCTTCAACGTGCTTGATGGCGTAATCTGCTGGTCTGGCAGTGAGAGTGGCAGCAATACGTGCATCCGGGTCAAACGTAATAGCCTGCAAGCCCGCCAGTGGTGCTGTGTCCGCCACCTGTCCTGCCTGACCCTGGTTTCCTCTGGGGGGACCCCCTTCGTGAGGTTGTGGTGCATCTTGATCTGGTTGCGGTCGCGGTGTGTTCTCATCTCTCTCAGGATCTCCGTTGCGGCCGCGGTCTGGATGTACTCCTCCAAGACCAGTCTGTTCCCATCGCTGTCCTAAGAAGATGATGGCTTCCTCGCAATCCATCTGTTGTGCTGCCATTGTGAGTTTTACGAGGGCAGCGAAACCTGGGAGGGCGAAATCTGGAGGTAAGACAGGGTCTTGATCCATGGTCGATGTGGATGTGGGTGTCCTGCTGAACTCAGACTAAACGAGTATTGATGGGCCTGAAAGAAGGTGGCACTACGAGAGACTGCCGCGCGAAAAGAAAGGAAAGGTCGGGGCGCGGCTGGTAGGCTGACTGGTTGAGAGAACGGAAGAGAGAGAGCCACCGAGACACAGCCACTCGAAGAAAGACCAAATTCTATTCCTACTCACGTACTCGTACTACTAGAATGACCATTTTGCTTCTGTTACAACCCAACAATCCCCTTATGATTACTACCCCTTCTTGTTTCCTCCTATCCCATTGTTCTCCTTACTGTCCTCCTGTTCCTAGTTACTATATGCAGCCAGCATGGCCATGCTTTGAACTGTCAAGTTAAGTTCTCTTCCTTTGTAACCTGTATCACTATTTCAGCCCTCGTTTCACCTCACGTTCTACACAAGGACTGGCACTACTACTCCACTACCACGTGTTCCTCATTATCTCTGATCTCCACATGCCTTTAGTTCTATCTAGTGTCAACTGGTTTCCAGATCATTCCCCTTTAGGAATTCTCTGGTCTCATAGCACACCTGTATCAGTGTATAGACCAGAAGCATAGAACGTAGCTCCCCAGCTAGTTCTATGCAATATACATGTATCTTCTGGCATACCCAGTCTCCAGATCTCTACGAGACTACAAGCTACTCCTAGGTGCTTGCTGCTATGTTCTATATTAGACTATCTATCCTAGTTTACACTAGGAGAGTGGTAGCATTATAACAAAAGAACTAGCTCTTATCCCACCACAACCCCTATTACGTCATTGTCCACCATTTCCAACTTACAGGAAATTCTTCAGGATTCTACCCTCTCAACTGAGGATAGACAGTACTACTTACACCAGTTAAATCAGGAGAAGGCCGCTGCCACTATCAGGCAGAACAAAACATCTCAAACCTGCTGATCTCGAATTATCACTCCACCCTCTGACTCTTCCAATAAATGCTTCATCTCACCATCTCTAACCCCTGCCAGAACTCCAATTCCCCTGACTACCTTTAATCCTACTCATCTGCCAAGACCGTCCTCTTCCTCTCAACCAGATGTCCACTTACCCAGACCAGATTCCAACAAAGACTATGAGTCTGACAATTTGGACAATATGGGAAAAGAAGCCCTCTTCAAAGACTTTTTGGGGAAAATTGAGGATGCCAACTGGTGGCTCAAGGTGATGAAAGCCTATAAACAGATAAAGGAAACCAAGCTAACACCTGGAGAGGCAGTTGCTATCACTCTCACCCACATGAGCGAAGGACAAGGGAAAGTCTTTGCTGAAGGATATTATAACAAACTTGCCACCAACCCAGCTACATACCAGATATGGAAATCATTCGAAGATGAGTTCATGGCCACCTTCTCTTCCAAAGATGAGGCAAAGGATGCTCGATGATGACTAAAAGCAATCAAGATAGGTTCAATCTCACCTGAGACGTTAAAGAATTATAACATTAAATTCATCCTCTTATCTGAGCTCTTCACCATCACTCAACCAGTCATCCTCTGTGACTACTACATCACTGGACTTCCCTATGAACTTGCTTCCCACCTCACTGTTGGAACTACTCCTACTACTCTCCAGGGATGGCAAATCACAGCATCAAACCAGAGTCAGAACTATGAAATACTCCGAGACCTGAAGAAGGGCTCCTACCATTCCTCCAGGAAGGATCTGAATACCATGGATGTAGATAGGATATGTCTAATAGGGCCTGAGCACACTTACCACAATCGTGAGTGATGATGCTACATTTGCCACAAAGTCAGCTGCTCAAGCAGAAACCATCCTGGCCATCCCACATATAAGGCAAAGCCTTCCTTTTCCCCTGAAAAGACTTGCACAGTTCAAACCATTCCCAATAAAACTGATGACCTTGATGCCTACATCTCCAGACTCGGACCAATAGTGGACTGAAAGGAAATATTATGGATTTTAAAGACTTACTATGATGACAATGTCAAAGAACCCTATGCAGAAGATGGAGTAGAGGAACAAGTCAATCATATAGTGGTGGAGTTGGATTTTTGAAATGGAGACTCAGGACAACATTGAGTTCTCCTTCCCTGCCCACTGTAATTGTACCTAAAAGTGAGAAATCAATATTCATTCCCCTCTCTCTCACTTCTCTGGGCTACAAAAATGTTGTATTGACCCTCACTTTAATCAATTGTGGTGCCACTGCCTGTTTCATTGACTATTCCTTTGCTCATTGACATCATCTTCCCCTAACCCGACTGTCTCAACCTTGTATTGCCTACAACGCTGACAGAACTGAGAATAAAATGGGGCATATCAAATTCAAGACTTGACTCCATATCTGGGTTGACGAGGACGAAGAAGATCGGGACTTTCTTGTTTTTTCCAGTGGGAAACATCAGAACATGATTCTTGGCATGTCCTGGCTGGCTGAATGAAACCCCTCAATTGATTGGACCACATGTTGCATATCAGTCAAACCTTTGGTCACTCCGCAGAAATGGAATGGCTTGGAGGCACTGGGACAATGGTATCTCCTTCGCTATCTTAATCACAATGTTGACAACCACCTTGCCCAGGCCCAAACCTCTCAGCTGAGGATCAGGCCTACCATCAACACCAGTTACAACATGAAAGGGCCACTGCCACTATTTGGCAGAACGAATTCACTCAACACCAATGTGCTCAGAGACAATTGGAACAACCTCATCAGTTATGAAACTCCAACTCCCCTGCTCCTACCCCCTCCTGCTCTATCTTTAACCTGGTCCAATGACAATGCCAAGAACAGTTACCTCAATTGAACATACACCTATCCGGCTCGGAATCTGATCCTGAAGAAGAAAAGGAGGAATATGACTCTAATGACTCTGACACAATGGAAAAGGAAGCACTCCCAAAAGACTTCACCGGAAGGGTGGAAAACGCCAACTGGTGGCTTAATGCCATAAGGGCATACAAGGAAATCAAGAAGGACAAAATAATGGCACATGAAGCTGTCACCATCACCTTAGCTTAAATGGGGAAAGAACAAGGCAGGGTTTTTGCCGAAGAATACTATACTAAATTGGCAACCAAACCAGAACACCATAGGAAGTGGTCGACATTTGAAAGAGAGTTCAAAAATGCTTTCACCTCTAAAGACAAAGCTGAAAATGCCCAAAGACTACTAAAACATATCAAAATGGAGAAGGCTACCGCAACCGCCCTTAAAAACTACAACACCCGGTTCACTTTGCTAATGGGACTTTCCAGCATGACCAAAGAAGAAAATGGTCCAGTTCTTTGTGACCATTATATTTCTGGACTACCCCATAAATTAGCTTCCAACCTCCTCTGAGAAGCAGAAACTACTTCTCTCAAAGAATGGCCAACTAATGCCAACCAACAAGTTCAGAATCACGAATGACTCCACGATCTCAAGCAAGGAACCTTCCAGACCACTCAAAGAGACTCCAACACTATGGATATAGACTGAATCCAACTCTCAGGGCCAGAAAGAGCATATCACAACCGAGAAAAATGCTGCTACATCTGCCATAAAGTTGGATGTATGAGTCGCAAACATCTGGAACATCCTCAATATCAAATTCTGAATTCTTCATCATTTTCTCAAAACCCTAACCAGGTCCCCAAACAAATCCGAACTGTTCAGACAGTCCACAAGTGTGACCCTGATGAGCTCGACTTGTACCTCTCCAATTTAGTCAAATTCATCAATTGCAAAGAAATTCTCTGGACCTTGAAAATGAGTTACAGTACAATGAAAATGTCAAAGAACCTCAGGTAACAGAGAAGTCAAACAGGTTCAACAGGTGCAGACTATGGATTTTTAAATAGGAGACTTGCCACAATCTCAAACTCTCCTTCCCTATCCATTGTAATTGTATCTCAAGAAGAGAAATCAGTATTTATTACCCTTTCTCTTTCTGCAGTGGGAGATCAAAACATTGTCACAACCCCAGCCTTAATTGACTGTGGAGCCACCACCTGTTTCATTGATTATGCATTCGCTAAAAGAAACTGACTACAACTCATTCCCCACTCTCATCCCTGACAGGCCTACAATGCCAATGGAACCCCTAATCAAATGGGAGAAATCAAACACAAGGTGCAACTACACATTTGGGTAGATCATAATAGAGAGGATCAAGACTTCCTAGTACTATCTAGTGGAAAACATCAAAACATCATTCTAGGAATGTCTTGGCTAGCTGAATGAAACCCTGTAATCAACTGGGCCACCCACAAAGTCACCATATCTCCCCAAACCACTTCAAGAAAGTGAAATGGGTTGGAAGCACTTCAACAGCAATACCTCCTGTGCTACCTCAGGCACAATGTGGACATCAAGTTAGGGAAACTCTGAAGCAAACAATTCAACACTCTATCCAAGTTAACCTGAAAAGTTACCTTGTCCACAACCTTGGCTCAAGAAGCCATCTGGTTGAAGACTAAGATACCCAAAGAATATTGACAATTCTCAGATGTCTTTGCCAAAGAGGAAAACATGGAATTACCTCCACCCAGATCTTTTGACCATGAAATATGTTTACTCCCCAGCTTTGTCCCCAAATAAGCATCCAACTACTCACTAAATTCTGAAGAGCTAGACACTTGTGAGAAGTTCATAAAAGAAAATGTCACTAATGGGAAAATCCAACCATCAAAATCCCCACAAGCTGCTCCTTTCTTCTTTGTGCAGAAAAACAATAAACTCCGCCCATGTCAGGACTATCATTATATCAACTTGCATACCATGCAGAATGCCTACCCCCTTTCCTGAATCAATGATTTCCTAGACAAGCTAAAAGGGTCGTCCATCTACACCAAGTTAAATGTTCGTTGGGGCTACAACAATGTCCAAATTACAGCCAAGAATAGATGGAGGGCTGCGTTCATCACCCCATTTGAACTGTATGAGCCACTGTCATGTTCTTTGGACTCTGTAACTCCCCAGCTACCTTCCAAGCTTACATGGACAATGCCTTCACCAATTTCATTGCAGAAGGATGGCTCATGGTCTACATGAATGATGTCCTCATCCACTCCTCCAACAAAATCACCCATCATCAGTGAACTCTTAAAGTACTCCAACAATTTTGGAAACAACATCTCTATCTCAAGCCTGAGAAATGCCACTTCAA
Organism: Rubroboletus satanas; assembly: GCA_038090635.1. Lineage (NCBI taxonomy): Eukaryota > Fungi > Basidiomycota > Agaricomycetes > Boletales > Boletaceae > Rubroboletus > Rubroboletus satanas. The sequence continues at coordinate 7,543 of JBBPNB010000244.1, forward strand.
TCTTGCAGAAGTAGAATATCTTGGTCTTGTGGTATCCAACAACTGTATCAAAATGGACCCCACCAAACTCTCTGCCATTGAAGATTGGCACCTGCCCAAGAATGTCTCAAAACTCCGTTCCTTCCTTGGATTCTGTAACTTCTACTGGAAATTCATCCCAGCCTTCTCTGACATCACTTGTCCTCTCCATGATCTTACCTGGAAAGAAGCCTTTTGGCAATGGGGCTCAGATCAGGAGCAAGCCTTTTGCACTCTTAAGAATGCTTTTCTTAAACAGCCTGTCCTCCAAATCCCTGACCTCACCAAACTCTTCTATGTTATGATGGATGCCCCCCCTTACCACTGCTGGGGGGGTGCTTATGCAAAAGGAAGACAATGGCGATCTACATCCTTGCTCCTACATTTCTAAATTGTTTGGACAAGCAGAATGGAACTATGATATCTATGACTGCAAACTCCTTGCAGTCATTCTCAGCCTCAAAGAATGGCGCCACTATCTTTGAGGAACAGGACTCCCTGTCACCATCCTTACCAACCACAAGAACCTCTTATACTTCAAACAACCCCACAAACTCTCATCCCAATGCTCACACTGGCAGATATTCCTACAGGATTACAATTTAACCTTCACCCATCTGCCTGGCTCCCAGATGGGCCCTGCTAACACACTCTCTTGCTGAGATCACATCGACACCTCTGGAGATAATGTCGCCCTTCAACTGCTTCCTGACTCCCTCTTCTCCTGGTCTTTCAATATCACCATTGTTCATAAGATTGCCCTCTCTTCCAAGTCCAACCCCTTGGTTCCTAACATCCTTACCACCATGTCCCTGGGCACCAGCCTCCTTCCCCATGCTCGCCCAGATGACTGGTCATTCAATGACACCCACCTAACCTTCCAGGGTTGGCTCTACATTCCTGAGGATTGCCGCACTTCTTTAGTCTCTTTTATTCATAATGTCCCACATGGTGGCCACACTGGCGCTACCCACATCCTGGCTCTTCTCTCTCACAACTACTGGTGACCCAGGATGTCTACCTTCATCCGCCACTACATTCGGTTGCGCTGCCTGCCAGCAGCACAAAGTCAACACCCACCCCACTTGTCCCCCCCTTGTTCCAGTCTCCACCTCAGTGTCCCACCCCTTCCAACACCTTACCATGGACCTTATCTCCAGCCTTCCCTCCATCAGCCTCCTCAATACTGTTCTGGTTGTGGTGGACCATGGCCTTATCCAGGGGATGGTTTGCATCCCATGTGCTAAAACTGTCTCTGCCACTGATGTCACCTCATTGTTTTACAAACACATCTTTCCTCACTTTGGCCTTCATAACTGAATATTGTCTGATCAGGGCCCCCAATTTGCTTCTACTTTTGCCCTCAAGCTTTCCCACCTTCTTCACTATGATGTTGCCCTGTCAACTGCCTATTATCCACAAACTGACAGAGAAACAGAAAGAGTCAACCAAGAACTCAAAACTTACCTCCACTTGTTTTGCCAGAAAAAACCTCAATCTTGGCCTGACCTCCTTCCTATGGCCAAATTTCACCATAATTTGATGACTCACTCAGTCACCAAGCAATCTCTGTTCTTCTTGATAATGGGATGCCAATCCCAAAATCGGTCCAACATTCGTCTTCCACTTAATAGACCAGCTTACCAAGCTTGCCTCAGCTCAAGAGGAAGACAAATCTGCCTTGAGCAATTCCCAATGGATCATAACTGATAGGAACAGACACAGGTTTACCCCTTTCACCATTGGACAACTCATGTGGTTGGAAGCCACAAATCTTATCCTGGCATTAAATTGGAAGTTGTCTCCAAAACAACATGGCCCCTTTCCTGTCAAAAAGGTCATCTCTGCTGTAGCATACAAATTAAACCTTCTACAATCCTGGAAAATACATCCGGTCTTCCATGCCTCTCTTCTCACCCCCTATTCTGAAACTGATGAACATGGCCCCAACTAGCTCCAATCCCCACTGAATCTCTTAGCTACTGAAGAAGAGTACAAAGCTAGTCATATCATCAAACACTGAGGCATAGCCTGTCATCGCCACTACCTCATTGCCTGAAAAGGATATCTGCTATCTGAAGCAACATGGGAGGACAAACTCAATCTGAGTAATGCCTCCACTATTCTGAAAGAATATAAGGCCACCCACCGCTTGTAACTCCTTCATGTTGACACCCATCGGATACATCACCCCCAAAACTGTTATCATTCCAGCATCAGAAATCACCCACACTTTAGGATATACCTCTTATCAACTCCTCTGGCTACAAAAAACCTTCAATATCTATATCCTTGCTGGTCTCACTGAAGCCCTCCACCATTCTTATATCCATTTGTGCTTCTGCCATTACTTGGGCTGCCCTGGCACTATTAAGCAATGGCCATTTTCCTCCCTACTCCTCCTTCGGACTCAGCCCTCCAAGTCCCAGAAATCCCCCAAGTTGTGGTCCATCATTTCGGGTTTGTTGCCCAACAACTCATCTTCAGTACTGTCCTCTAATCTCTAGATTTTGATGCCCATCTTGCCTCCCATCAGTCTCTTCACTCCTCTGTTATCTTACAGTGTCTTATTAACACATACCAATGATTCTATCTCCACCAAATGTTCTTTACCTAGAACAACTGACACTATGGAACTGGTCCTCATGACTCATTCCTCTTCAAATCACTCTCCTCTCTCATGAGTAAAGTATTAGACCTCCTCTATTACACAGGCTTTGCTTAGATCGTTAATGACCTTCCTTCTGACCAGATTGCCCACATCATTCACCCCCTCCACTGATGCAACTACATTCCCCAACCCTTCTATTTATCCACAGATGGTCGTTAACAACCGCCCCTCTGATCAACACTCTCCCTCCCCTTCTCCCGTTTCTGTCCCTGATCTGTCTTCCTGTCCCTTCACCACAGCCCTTGAGTCCTTTGCCACCTACCCACAACTCCCTACTTCCTTTCCACAAGTACCTGCCCAAGTACTCCACTCTCAGAGCTGAACTCCGGAAAGAGGCAAAACTCAATCCCCAGCAATCTTGGTCACTCCCTCTTATGCTTCCGAAACAACCTCAGAAATGTTGACGTACTCCATCCTCTCAGATATCCCCACATACTTGCCCCTCTGACAAAGCAACAACTTCCTCCTCTGCTCAACAAACCCTACACTCTCAACTCCACATCTGTTGCTGCACACTACGTCTCTCCCAAGCCCTTGGTGTCATGTTCCAAATACCCAGCAACCCTATCCCATTGTCTCCTCTTCTACAGACCGAATGGTCTGTTTTAGCTATGGAGAACCAGGTCATTTCCAACCAAACTGTCTGACCACGCATTGCCCCTTTTGTAACCAACTGGCCTCCAGACATGCTGTCCTCAACTACCTCCAATGACAATGCTCTCTATGTGGTTGCCAAGGCCATACTCTCGGATGTTGCCCTTAAACAACTGTGAATCAACCTGGGAGAGGATGGGATGAGTAGAACCCTGACAACCAGTATGACTACAAAATCAATGGGGAAGATCAGTCTGGTCCTGACCACAACTTTTGAGTACGGTATGTTTATTTATGATATGGTGTATTCACCTTACGGAGGAGCTACTGTTATATATAAACCAGTCTGAGTTTCCTATCCACTTTGTGTTTTGTTCCTCTCCATTGCCATTGACCCCTTCACTGTGACAGAGTTAATATCTCCTTTCATGTACCATTAGGCCAGCTCCTTTCCCACCCTCCATAGGGGTCAGCATTACCCTTCCTATTTTCCCTCATACTGCTTGTTGTTTCAGAATCTGTTTCATCATACTTACCGGTTTCCTTGGTGTATTCCCAACTGAAAACATTCTGGTCTCATAGTATGGCACTGCCTGGTCTGTGCACTCTTTGTATCACTATTTAAGCCATAATGTCATAGTACTAGCTCCTTAGCTAGTTCTATGCAATATACTGCATATTTCCTGGCATATAACCATTCAATAAGTCTCCTGGTTACTTCTAAGTACCAGCTGCTAGATTCTTGCTTTGCTTCACCTCATCCCAGGACTACAGTGCTGTAGCATCATAACAGCAAGATTTGCTTGCAACTAATTTTGATATAGGCAATGCCACTGTCAGCAAAACAGGCTGCTTTGGTCAAACTATGAGCAAGGCTTCTATATAAGAATCTGAGAAGATGCAAATGCATTGTCTGCTCTTCAAGTCAGGAGCTATAGGCAATGTTGCATACTTTTGAACAGATTCCATATAGGGAGTAACTGTCTTAGTTCTGTTGCATTCCTGCATCTCAGCTTCCATTAGGCATTAACCTGAGTTAATTTTTAACACAAGTAGCCACCTGCTATGTTACATATGTGTATTAGAATATCAAGCCTCATGAATTGTGGACAACATAAAGGAACTGGATACAGTACTTTATTACAGAATCTTGTTGGAGATCTTCCACAGAGGCACTCAGTGTATTTGAAAAAAGTATGCAGATAACCTCCATGGAAACCACATCCCTCCCTGTAGGGATGGCACTGATAATATACCAATGTAAGCAGATTCATTCAGCAGCCCATATGCAAATGGCACTAAATGATTGGCAGGCACCTACAGGACCAGAGAGTCCCACAGGCTCAATCTTGAAAGATATTGGGCATTCATTGGCTCCAAACTTGTTCAGCATTTAACATATACAAAATGGTGCTTGATTTTAGAAGTTTATTCTAACACCACTTGCTGGAAATTTACTTGTAACATATTGAGGCTAATCTTCCCTGGCACCTTGGTTTGAGTCTGCAGTTCACTTCTGGGAGAAGCATGGCTATAAGTCTAATTCTGATATTTTTGTCATCTGTTGCTCTAATCTTCCTCTCATGGAGAGCTGGATTCATACAGTTTCTCATGCTGATTGAAAGAATATTTCTGGTGAAGTGTGTGTGCATTGATGGCCTTCTATCATGGAAGTAAAGCGGCATATGGAAGTGGACTTTGTAATATTTTCAAAATTACCAAAATCTGAAAGTAAGAATCTTAGAATTGGAAGAAAAGATTGGAGAAGTTCTTCTTAGAGGAATCATGTGAGGTGAATCATTATTGATGGATCATGGATCATCTCTAAGACAGAGTCTCCATGTTGCTTGAATGATTCAATGCATCCAGTAAACAGAGAAGACTGCAATGAATATCCTGATGACATAATGACATGATATGAGAAACATAGGAAGACAAGAGCTGTCAGCCAGGCATTCACACTGTTTATTTATGTGAGTTGGTCCAAGGGCCATTTTGTTTGCTTCAAGTTCATAGCTGGGTTTGTGTGTAATGAGGGTTGACACTTTCATGCCTGTTTAGAAGTGGAGCATTGTGAAATTTGGTTTTCTCTGTGTGACAAGAACAACCTGACTGCTTGCCAATACTTCAGCCAGTGCAGAACAGCTTGGGAACAGTGTGACCAGCATGCAACTTTGAATTTGAGGTTCCATGGAGATCACACATGCATAAGCTGTTCTGAAAGGGGAAAGAAGTCTTGTTACAATTTCTCTTGCTTCTTCCTCACTTCCTTTCTTCTCATTAGTTAGCTTCCTTTTAAAGCCATGTTACACACCTACTCTGCTGTTTGATCTCTGCAGGATGTAGTTCTTTTCTCCTCTATTTCAGTCAGCTTCCTTAAGGCCTCTGAATTCCTTCATGTTCTACGACATGTATCCTTTCCTTTCCTTGACCTTCTATTTCCACCAAGGACTCCAGGCTCTTAAATATTTGTAGCTCACCTTTTGATCCCTTACTTAGATCTCCCGTGATAGTACACATTGCTTGCTACAAAATCCCTCACTCTCCAAGACTTCAGCCTACTTCTGAGTGAGTGCTCTCCTACCTGGTGTAGTCATAATGAGTCTTGTGGAGATTCAACAAGGAAAGGAGGTCTGTGAATGTCTCTAGAAGGCAAGGCCCCAGGTAGGTCTAACTGCTGCAACCATTGGAGGCTCGCTCATAAGTTAGTAAACATGCTGGCACTGCTATATATGTACATGGGCCAATCAGCGCTGGGCTGAGCTGTGAGGAGAGGTGGGATGAGGGGTGAATGCAGAAACATAGTGAGGGAGGTGATGTGTTGGCTGTGTGTCACATTATGTTTCATGGATTAACCAGCAATGATACAAAACATATTCCAAAGACTATAGCACCTAGAATCCATATCATTATGGAATCAGGAAATTTTGATCACCCTTTGTTGCCATCATGCAATACCATTGTTCGACAAACATGCTCATAGTACCCTCCTGCTGACTGAAATCTGTTCATCATCCCCTGATCATCAGGCACATCCTGGCTGAATTCTGCCTGGACATATCCAAATACCCAGCCAAATTAAGGCTGTTGATCCTCAAGAAGAATAGTGAGATATTCTTTGAAGTATCCTACATGGACTGGCACCATTTCAAGCATGTCATGGTGGACAAGGGAGCCCAGAAAATATAATCCCTCTGCTACGCTACAATTGCATCAATTGAATATAGGTACAGTATGTGGATGGATTATTCTATGCCCAGTGATTCAATGGGTTCAAGGAATGTAAGTGGTGTGATCTTTGTGCAACCTTCATTGTGGTAGCTCCATCAGCAAATACATTCTTATTATGGAATGTATTGACAGACTAATTGGCAGTTTTTAGAGCCAGCATTGGTATGGCACAAAATGATAGTGAAGCTTTGAAGGTTGTGGAAGAATACAAGGCACACTGAACAGACAATGATTGAATGATTGCATGGACATGGAACATTTACAGCTCAACTGTTTCTTTGGCCATTTATTAGCTTGCCTGACACGAACTAAAAATTCACGAATGGTGGGGCAGCCATAAAAGATAAAAGGCCTTATCCTCCTAGAAGTCTTCACATGCCTGTGTGACAAATGCTGTGAATGACTCACTGGATGAGTGATATATCATTGAATTAAATGAATTATGTATGTAGATTATTGTATATGTATGCTACATGATGGAGTGGCAACAGGTTGGCCTTGAGGTGACACTGTTGCATGCAGAGGTTACTGGTATAGTGGTGACAGTATGAGAGTGTGTAGAAGCTGCTTCGCCAAGATCCTTTACCCAGTCGAGAAAAGAGCGCCAAAGAAACTAGAAGACGACTGCAGGGCAGAAGGGCTGGGTAGTAGCTTGTAAAGATTATCTAGCCATTGTATATATATGGTACTGGGAAAGTTTCTAGGTCACATTTGTTCCTCGTTGATGTGGTGGTAATGGGCTTGGTAAAAGTCAAGGGCCTTTGATATATATATTCGGGAAAGTATTGCATCAGCCTACAAAGCAAGGGCACAACAGCAGCCCTGGAGTTTGCCAGCCAATACACAGTAGGATATACATCATCTCAGCAGGCAACTTAAAAGAAAAATCAGTGAGCTCATCCCACCCACAAGTCTGCCAACATGAAACTACACAGTACTGGGTTGGTGGTGGAGATGATGTCAGGAGAATACCCCCCTTCCCTCAGATGACTGTCATGTGTGCTCAGGTTGGAATTGAGCACGTCCACTGGGGGAGGGCTTGCCTCTGGTGCAGTCATGTTCTCTGAAGAAAACCCTGTGGCTGCCCTGTGTCAACCTAGCTTATTGACAGCCCACTGCCTCCCACAGAAGGCCCATCCTTGTGACAAGTGCATTCAGGCTGGAATCAAGTCTGTCACCACTGGGGAAGCTTACCTCTGATGCCACAGGCTGAAGAAGAGGTCTGTAGCAGTCAGTCATGTCCCACCAAGAAATGTCACACCTGCCGAAGCTTCCTAATAGGGGTTATCAGCAGTCCGGACCCATGGCACTGGAATGTCATGAAAACACTAGGAAGCAGCATGTCTGTGAAATGAGCATGCCTAACAACAAAATAATTGAGATGAAGCTCCAGCTGGATGCGGCTGCACAGTCTCCAGAGGCTTCCTCAGAATCTGCCTGAGCATGTACCAGATGTGCTCAATTCACCATCAACCAAAGGCATACATAGCCCTGGGGACCAACTGAACTTGGCAGTAGCCACCTTCACAACTCCTATCTTGCTTCAGTCACCCTGGGGGCCATGCTGGGGGGAATACAGCAACAATGCATGACCTGTCAGCTTCCCATGACTGTATGCACTTCATGGTCCACCCTGCCCAGTATTAGGATTATATGGAGCTGGATGATTAAATGCAGAAATGCATGTTATGGCTCTTCATGCTGTGCAGCCATATATAATTTGGACACATTCAGAGTAGTGGCAAGTACCTTCAAGTCGATGGTTGAGCTGATCAGCTCACAGGCTGGCTGTGACACAATGGACTGCAGAGAAACAACATGATAAAGACACTCATAAGTTATCTGCGCCCTTATCTGATATTGATGGTATACTGCAGCAAGTTAGTAAAGGAAAATATTGTTCTATCATCAATGGCCAGGATCCCCACATATAAGGAGATTCACATACATAGTACTTGACTGAGCACATTGAGCACAGCGCTGTGACAACACTGGATGGCAATATGATTAGTACCATGATTCAGATTGGCGACTGCAATACACCAGCAACATACCAGGTGCTGATGAACTATCTATTCAGCAACTATATTAGACAATGGCTGGACATGTACCTGAATAATATTGTTTACTCCAACACACTTGAGGTGCATCATGTATAGAGTGTTCTTAATATGCACAAGCGGGAGAGATTGTATCTGAGTGAGACAAAGTTGCACTTCCTGTGTAAAGAGATGAAGATCTTGGGTCACATTTGATAGTGGCATTCACTTAGGCTATTTTTGAGCTGTGCTTGGGCTATTCTGAGAATCTAAAGAGTGTATGAACTTTATGAAGAATTTGAACTCTGACCATCCTGAGCCTGTGCCGAATACCAGGTCAACATCCAGCATGTGAATCCCTGATGATCCCTCTCTCCAGATACTACCATGCCTCACATCTCTGAGAAGAAAAAACTACTGAACAGACTTGACATATTAAAACTGGATGTGATGACACAAAGAAGGGAGAACTTACAGCATTGTGTGAATGAAAATGAGAGCCACCCAGATGACTCGGATGATGATGATGACCTGATTTTCATCTCCTCCCCCCACTCCTGTCTCCCCCACTCTTGTTCCATTTCAAATCTGATAGAAGCGATCAGTGATCAGAGTCAATCGACTGAACAGAGCACTCAAGAGATCAATGTTACCGCCAGGTGCCTGCTTGGTGCAATTGGAGCGCTTCAGGACGAAGTTGAACAGGTGCGGCATTCTAAAACGCGTCCACTACCGCACACATCGCAACTCCCTTCTCAAACATTTTGCAGACTTTAACCCACATGTTTTCCGCCAAAAGGTTTCTGTTGATCCAGACATATTTGATATCCTGGCCCGCATCAGCAACAACCATTGATTCAAGTCGAGATCAAATAGCCCACAGCTTCTGATTGTGATCCAACCTGCAGCCCTGGGAGTGTCCATGACACTTACTGTACATGTTCCAGGGGACAGAAATAGCACTTGACCCGAAGGCAAAGATTCCTGAGGGTCATTGCTATGGGCAGACAGCCACCTTTCAAAGGTGAGAGTGATTCGTCATTCAAAACAAGTAGTAACAACAATGAGGCTCCAGATTCCCTTATGTGTGGAACATGCATTTGCAGCACTAAAAGGCAGGTTTCAGTCCCTTCATGAACTTCGTCATATTTGTATCCAATCACAGGCTGACACAATGTATGCAGTACACTGGGTGGAGTGTTTCATTATCCTTCACAACACAATAATACGGTTTGAGGAGATTGTAGAGGCAGTCATCAATGGGCTGGGCGCGAGATGAAGGCTGTGACTGTCCTTGGGATTTGGATCCTGTGGTTGTAGAGGTTCCGGATGGGTATACCAGGACAGCACTCCCATGTGCAGTCAACGTGGGACCTGTTTCAGCACTTGGGATTTGATATGAATGGCAGGGAATACATCACATTGGGGCATCTTGATTTGATGGCCGTGGGAATGCTCCTGTTCCTTAAGCTGGATGTCAAGCTTCTTGAGCTATTGCTCTTGCATGAATTTGACTTCCGCATTTGCTTGTTTGGCCAGACACTCCTTGTGTTGAACTGGGTGGACGTGAGTATGCACCGTGCCGGAATGCACTGCACCTGTCCTGTATGGATGTTGTCCCCTTGTCCCTGAGTGTGAATGGCGGAAGTTCTGATGTATTGCGAGCTTCCATATGACCCACATGGAAGTTCTGACAAAAGAAGAGTAGTTACTTTGAGGTGCATGCAGACAAAGGACATACCATTGTCATGTCTTCCATGGGCTGATCATCATCATATTCAATCCCAGGCATATTGGTGTCTTCTTGATCCTCGTTGACATCCCTGAGGACCGTAGACACTCCAATTTGCCCCTGAACTGACCTCTTGCATTTCAAGATCTTGGTAGTATGGAAGTTATGAATGACGTCCTCTAGAGGACATTACAGGATGATATGATCAGCAGGGTACATAACATACCGAGAAGATTTTAGGCAGGTATATATATCTGTGTCCTGTCAGCTTGCATATCTGTGCACCTCCCATCCCTCATTATATTTGCATTTGGCATCTTCTTGGCAGGGGCAGACCCACCTGCTGATGCAGATGATGGAGGTATGGGGGCAGGGGCAGAGGCAGAGGGGTGAAAGTGAATGCAACTGTATGGCCAGGAACAACGTTGCTACCTCTTTCCACACCATTTCTTCAGAGGGATACTACCTCTTTGGCTTGCTGGATGGGCTGATATGGGCTGGGCAGGATTTGGGTCTGAAGTCTTCTGTGCATTTTAAACAGGTTGTGCCTTCCTTTTGCCTTGCAGAGCGTCGAGGAGGGGGGTGAACAGCAGGAATGGATTATTTTCAAACTCCACCTACCGCAATCCCATCCCCAACATTTCTCAGATTCTCAAAATAGCCTGAGCATAGCCTCAAAAATAGCCTAAGTGAGTGCCATTATTGTTAGTGCTGATGGAATTTGGATGGATCCCAATAAGGTGGACTCTCTTTTCAATTGACAGGTTCCAACACACTGATGCTCCAGCGATTTGGTTAATGACAGATGCTTGCATTAATGGCATAGCAGCTGTGATTGTGTAGGGGGTGGATTGGCTGGTCAGCCTGAGACCTCAGGTGAGGTTGGCTGCTGGGTGTGTGATTGGTTATCCTGCATGGTCCATGCGTGCAAATGGAAGGGGAGAACACGGTGAATGAGCCAGTTATTCCACCTCAGTCTGGCTCTGCAGTACAAACTTCTAGAAATTCCTCCATCTGAAGGTGGAGGAAAGGTTGAGCTTGTCATGCCTCTGGCTTTTCTTAACACCATTCTGTCACAGATGAAAGGCTGCTATGAGGAGGATCCCTGCTTTCATATGATTCTGATCCGGAATGGGTTATATTAGGCTGGAGACAAGAGAGCAGTCCACTATTTGCATAGTAGATGTGCTGGTGGATGGATGCAAGGCACAGGAATGCCTGATGTTGCAGACACATTCCATGTTAGTGCACCTTGGGACTTCAAAGACCTTGGCAGACCATATATGGTGGAAAGATATGGTAGAGGATACCATGCAGTTCTGCAAGTCATGTCAGACATAATGATGGAGTGAGCCATCAAATCAGATATGGGTTACTAAACCCATTGAGCATGCCAACTAGACCCTGGGAGTCAGTTGGAATTGACTTCATAGGGCCATGCCATTATATACCTTTGTCTAAGGATCAGAATGCTGAATATGACTCAATAACTGTGATTATTGACTTGCTCACTGTAATGGTACATCTGGTACCAACCTGGATTACCTACGCTGCCAAGAAAGTGGCCAAGTTGGTATTTGCAGAGGTTTATAAATTACATGGGCTACCAAAGCCTGTTGTTAGTGATTGCAATGTAATTTTTACGAGTGCATTTTAGACTCACCTGAGTAAACTGGCTGGAGTAGACCAGTATTCGGATGTGAAGTGCCTACCATCCACAATCAGATGGATCTACAGAATGAGCAAATAGGACTGTAGGTCGAATGCTCCAATCTTGCGTTGGACCAAATCAGCAGGATTGAGTTTCTAAACTGCCTGCAATAGAGTTTGTTATCAATATATCCTGCTCTAAGTCCACTGGATACACTCCCTTTTTTCTGCATTCAGGATATATTCCATGAACCTTTGTGTGTGGAATGATGCTAGGAAAGATGAATATCCAAGTGTAAGGGCTTTTTGCCAGTGAATGAAGCAAGCCATAATGGCTGCACATGACATTGTGCTGGAGTCCTGAGTGAAGCAGATCCATGCAGCAAAGTGCTGAATTGCTTCATTCATAACCGAAGATTTGGTTTATGTCTCTACAAAGAATATGTCATTACGAAAGGGACAGGGAAGGAACCTGATTCCGAAGTTGATCTGCCCTTACAAAGTGGTTAAGGACTTCAGTAACAATTCCTATGACATGGAATTACATTACTGAATCAGGTCAAGCAGTGGTGAATTCATCCCATATTCCACTTGTCCCTGTTACAAGTGCATATCCCCAATGATGATTGTCTGTTCCCCAGGTGACTAGAGTGGCAGACTTCGGCACAATTGAGCTGGAGTGGTCTATTGATCATACCACATGGATGCCCTATTTGGACATCAGTCATCTGTCTAGCTTGTCTAAGCACCTGGAGTTTATCACCATGGAGACCATTGAAAACTTATCTCGAGGCACAGGACAGCCACCTAATGATGATCTGCAGATATGTATATAATGGTTTATGCGGAATATCAACACATCACATCCATACATGCCTTGCATAACCAAATCCATGAGTCATTCATTCATTGAAGAGCTTACCAATTCCAGGAATATTTACCACTGCAATGACAACTTTGTCTTTGTTGACTCTGTGCTTGGAGCACAGCTGTGGTCAAATCAGGGCTGCCCTGGTGGCAGACCCCTCTGACCCTGTGTTAGTGAGACACTACCTGATAGCTCAGATCTATAATGATAAGCCAGGACTCCATACTTGCTTTTCAGAGATTGATGACAATGGTTGTTGGAATATCTGTGGAAGGCCTAAGCCTTGGCTGAACACATTTTTCAGAAGTGCACATCCTTGCCCACCCCCATCACTGCAGTGCAGTCATGCACCCTCAAGTTTGCTGATGCCCTCAGACCGTGAGCTGGCCTGGCACCACTGAATTGCCAGGAGCATTGAAGAGTGGGTTGCTGAAAAGGGACCAGGATGAGCAATACCAGCATTTGGGGCTCAAGGACACAGAAATGAAGGGATTAGGGGAGCAGGTCATAGTGAGAGGAAAAGCAAAGAGTTCAAATGGGGAAGGAGATGTGGGCATGCTGCTACAATAAAGAAGCCACACCGGACACTGGAGAAATCACTGACGCACCTGGAGATCACATGGGAAGCAGTGCTACTGCTCAAGAGTACGAGCAGGATGCTACCACCATGTTGGAGGAAGACCTGGACATGGAAGTGGTGATCAATGAAGACCATATGATGATGGAACAGGATGGAGGAGAGCACTGAGCGAGCCAGGATGCCCACTGGAAGGGAGGAGATGTCACAAGCTCAGTCACTACAGACTGACATGGACATATAGCATCTGAACTGTTTAAATGCATGATGCACAGAGATTGTGTTCACTCAATGGCTTAGTCCGTTGATGATGGTACCTAAGTAAGACATAGATATAAATAGTATGTCTGAGTTTAAAAAAGTTCTGACATTCCTTGATTCTCCACTCAGATCCCACTCTCTTACTCAACGAAGCACTATTCTCTCTCTTTATGCTTTATGCTGGCTACTCTGGTGAAGCCATTGCCAGCCAAACTGGTGTGAGCCCTTCTGTGATATCCAAGCATCACCCCAAAGAGGTTCTGACCTTTCTGAAGGTGTGCTTGGTGTCATTGTCCTTCTGAAGCTTTACAATACCTAGCAGGAAAAATGGTATCTGAATGAACAGCACATTTGAATACATGGGAGTTGAATAGAGGCAAGTAGGGTTTTTGAGCATTTAATGGGTGGGCTGCTTGTCATCTCATGGTAAGGAGAGGTCTGTGGAGATCTGCATTATTAGGTACATGCCTCTTTATAACAATTCTGTAAGTCATGCACAGCTCTGTCAGAATGAGAATTGGTTTGTTGATGGATCTTGAATGATATGGAGCACTGGAAATGGTGACAACACATGGGCAGCAGACTCAACACAGGGTATTATGAAGCAGTTAGAACTAACAACAAGGTTGGTGGGAGGACCTGCCTTGTTGAAGCCCTTAATATACTCAACATATGGTCAGGTGTTTCTTGAAGTCCAAACACTGCTATTGAATGATGTCAGTGGTATAGTACAGAGTCTGGATAGTGGATTAACAAAGTAATAGATTTGCAGACCCCAATGACATGGTTGCTATGTAGGAGTGGAGAAAAAAAACAGAGGGTATGAATCTCCTGCTGCTTGCTAACAGATTCCACTGCAAGTCTCAACACTTGCACTGAAGGGAGTGAGTGTACACTGTGACTTGAATCCCCATGCAATCCAACTAAGGGCTGAGAGTATACAGGGTGAGGTGCTACATATGGTTCACATCACAGGTGGTGACATCATGTCTGCCAGATGAAGTGCTTACCTGGAGTTGTGTTTCACAGGGCCCAAATGAGCTGCAAGTGTCTCAATGACTAACTGGTGAGTCCAGCCAGAGTCAGCACTGTAGCCCAAGGGCCCATTTTGTTTACAACTGAGTTGGGTTTGTCTGGCCTGTGTGAACTTCCAACCTCAAGCCTGCTGTGGTGCTGTACCCCTGGAATCATGGGAATCAAGTGGCTACAGAAATGTTTGCTTGAATCAGACTCACTATCAAAAGTATTTATGAAAGTGAAAGAGGGGCTTAAAGAAAAGCAACACTTTGATCAGGGTATTTCAATCAATGTTTTGACTGAATCTCCTAGGCAACACAACTCATTTACTTCTTTAGCCAATGCACCAGGTTAGACTGAGCATTTGCATGCCAGGCATGAACTTTAGTATATCTGATGTGCCTCAACCACTTACTGTGTCAATTGGATCCCCATACTTATCCTTCTTCATATCCACATGCTCATAGATTGTATGAATCTGTGCTGTGCTCACAGACCCTGGAGTCCAATGTTTCCTGTGTGTCTACCATGTAAATCAGAGGCTCCCATCAACTGGCAACCTGTTGAGCGATGTATGTATATCAGACTCTTACACCATATGTATTCAGAAATGTACATTTCCAGAGATTCTGGTAATGTACATACAATACCAGTCCTAAGGCCTACCTCCATTACAGCATGCTTTATAGTCTCCAATTGCTGCACCATGTGGCTGAAAATGCTCCAGCTCAGGAAGGGCATGAAAAATAGGATCCCTTGTCTCTCTGTTGTATTGCCTTTGTGATGCATGATCCCAGCGCAACCTGCTCCTTCTCATTCATCCAGTATGCCATCACCCCACTTTCCTTCAGATTCTTGATGATCTCTTGCAGCCCCTGCAGCATGGTCTCCATGTATGTGTCCACTGCACTCTTCCTCCATTTGGACATGCCATCACAGAAGAAGCTCTTGATCTTCATTCCCCTGAGATGTTTCACAAATGTATTATTCATGAGGTTCCAGATTGCATGCACCACAACTGCAGGGATTTTCTTGTCACACAGCACAATCTCATTCCAGACTCATCAAAGCCATTGATTTACTTGGCTTTTGTTACAACCCAACGTTCACCCTACGATTACTATCCATTCTCGTTCCCTCCTACCCCTACGTTTTCCTTACCACTCTTCCGTTCCTGACTACTATAAGCAGCCGGCACTGCCGTGCCTCGGACTGATGACTCGTTCATATTACCTCCGCTGATGTATCACTACTCCGGTCCTCATTTCTCCTCGTGTTCTACATGAGGACTGGCATCATTAAACCTTATCCAGATTCCTCAGTTATCGTAGTATGTCTCCCCTTTACCTCGTGCCAACCGGTTTCCAGACGAGTCCCCTTATAGGGTCCTCTGGCCTCGTAGCACACCTGTACCAGTATATAGAGACCCCGCTGTAGAACCTAGCACCCCAGCTAGTTCTATGTGAATACCACGTATCTCCTGGCGTTCCAATCCCATGAATCTCTAAGACCTCAGGCTACTTCGGAGTGCCTGCTGCTAGATCTTGTCGCACTATCAACTCTTGGTATTACCAGGAGAACTGGTAGCGTCGTAACAAAAGAACTAGCTACTTTTACAACCGCAACCCTACTACATCGTTGCCCACCATTTCCAACCTACAGGAAATCCTCCAGGACTCTAACCTCTCGGCCAAGGATAGACAGTACTACCTACACCAGTTAAACCAAGAAAGGGCCGCTGCCACTATCAGGCAGAACAAAGCATCCCGATCCCGCCGCTCCCAAGTCATTGCCCCTCCATCGGATTCCTCCGACGAACACTTTGTCTCTCCTTCCCCTACCCCTACCAGACAACCGGATCCCTCATCTACCTTTAATCCTACTCGATCCATTAGACCACCGTCTCCCTCTCAACCCGCCGTCCACCTACCTGGACCAGATTCCGACGACGACTACGATTCTGATGCATCTGACGATATGGGAAAAGAGGCTCTTCCCAAAGACTTCTCAGGAAAGATCGAGGATGCCAATTGGTGGCTCAAGGCAATGAAAGCCTACAATCAGATTAAGTTAGCCAAGCTGAGCCCCGGAGAGGTGGTCGCTATTGCCCTCGCTAGAATGAGCGAGGGACAGGGGAAAATCTTCGCCGAAGGATATTACAACAAACTCACCAAAGACACAGCCACCTACCAGAAGTGGGAAACTTTCGAAAACGAATTCATCGCCACCTTCTCCTCCAAAGACGAAGCAAAGGATGCTCATTGACGCCTGAAAGCAATTAAGATGGGCTCAATCTCTCCTGAAGCCCTGAAGAACTACAACATCAAATTCTCCCTCCTGTCCGGGCTCTCCGGAATCAACCAAATCGCAGTTCTATGTGACTACTATGTAGCGGGACTTCCCTACGAACTTGCCTCTCATCTCGCAGTCGGAACCACACCTACCACCCTCCAGGGATGGCAAACAGCGGCGTCCAATCAAGTACAAAATTACAAAATGCTTCATGATCTCAAAAAGGGGTTGTACCACACTCCTCGTAAAGATCCCAACGCTATGGACGTCGACCGAATCCGCCTGACTGGACCAGAACATGCCCACCACAATCGAGAGCGACGATGCTACGTCTGTCACAAAGTAGGATGTTCCAGTAGGAACCACCCTGGTCATCCAGCCTATAAGCCAAAAACCCCTTCTCCACCCGAGAAAACCCGCACGGTCCAAACCATTCCTGATACTTCGAACGACTTAGACGCCTATATCTCTAAGCTTGGACCCACCGCTGACCGACAAGAAGTATTGTGCGTCCTCAAGACCTGCTATGATAAAAACACTAAAGAGCCCCACGCCAAGTCAGAAGTAGAGGAACAAGTCAACCGAGTGGTAGTAAACTCGGATTTTTGAAACGGAGACTCGGGACAACGTCGAGCTCTCCATCTCTGCCCACTGTAATTGTACCTAAGAGTGAGAAATCAATATTCGTTCCCCTTTCCCTCACTCCCTTGGGCAGCAAAAATGTTGTGTCCACCCCCGCCCTGATCGACTGTAGGGCCACTGCATGCTTCATCGACTATTCCTTTGCCCGTTGACATCACCTTCCATTAACCAGATTATCGCAACCTCGGATTGCGTACAACGCAGATGGAACCGAAAACAAAATGGGGCATATTAAGTTCAAGACTCATCTCCACATCTGGATCGACAACGACGAAGAAGATCGAGACTTCCTCGTCCTTTCCAGTGGAAAACATCAGAATATCATTCTTGGAATGTTCTGGCTCTCCGAACGAAACCCCTCTATCAACTGGACTATGCGCTCCATTTCAGTCAACCCCTCCCCTTCCCCACGAAAGCGAAATGGACTCGAAACGTTGGGCCAACGATATCTCCTTCACTATCTCAATCACGATGTAGATAACCACCTCGCCCGCCTTCTCATAAAATGGTTCTCTCGTCTACCAGAACGGGTACGAAAGGTCACTATCTCTACTACGCTGGCACGAGAAGCAGCAAATCGCTCTACCAGTCTCCCTCCCCGCTATCAGGACTTCCGCGATGTCTTTATCGATGAAGAAAGCACGACTCTCCCTCCTTCTCGCCCTTTTGACCATGGAATCCAACTCCTCCCGAGTTTCGTCCCAAAACGGGCGTCCAGCTACTCATTAAATCTCGAGGAACTCGCCGCCTGCCGAACTTTCGTTCAGGAAAACCTAGCCAACAGCAAGATTCAGCCGTCCAAATCCCTCCAAGTGGCTCCCTTCTTCTTTGTTCAGAAGAAGGACGGAAAGCTATGTCCTTGCCAGGACTACCGATACGTCAACTCTCATACGGTAAAGAATGCATATCCCCTTCCTCACATCAATGATCTCTTGGATCAACTGCGGGGGTCCTCCATCTTCACCAAGCTTGATGTCCGATGGGATTATAATAACGTCTTGATTAAACCAGAAGACCGGTGGAAGGCCACCTTTGTCACATCCTTTGGGCTCTTCGAACTGACCATCATGTTTTTCGGTCTGTGCAATTCCCTGGCCACCTTTCAGGCCTACATGAACGACGCCTTCGCAGACTTCATTGCCGAAGGATGGCTCGTTGTCTATATGGACAACGTACTAATTCATTCCTCCGACCCTACCATCCATCATGAACGTACTCTGAAAGTCCTCCAACGATTTCACGAGCAGCACCTTTACCTGAAGCCCGAGAAGTGTCACTTTGATCTCCCAGAAGTTGACTACCTCAGACTGGTAGTCGCTCATGACCGCATCAAAATGGACCCCACCAAACTCTCTGCCATCGAGGATTGGAAATCTCCCACCAACGTCTCCACCCTCCGCTCCTTCTTAGGTTTTTGTAACTTTTATCACAAGTTTATACCGGCATTCTCTGACCACACTCACCCCTTGCACGATCTCACCCGGAAGGGTACCCTGTGGCAGTGGGGCACCGACCACCAGCGAGCCTTTCGTACCCTCAAGAACGCGTTCCTCCAC
>JBBPNB010000245.1:0-26551 GCA_038090635.1 Rubroboletus satanas
ATCCAGAAACTGGTGGTAGGTTCCGGTCAATGGTGTCGACTTCCCTATCTACAGTTACCTCCTCTTCCTAGGTTGTCATTGTTAAGAAACACAGTGAGCAAGCGTTCAATACGGAGACACACCTGTAACTGTTCGACGAGGAACTTTCGAAACAAGTTCCATCGACCACTCATTCCGGCGATCTCGGACAGGGTCTTGTCGATCTCACGTGGATCAACCTCGTCCATTTCTACGGTAGTCGAAAATTGCTTTCGTGGAGCAGACACGGGTACCATTGAATTTGAGATATCTGACAGCTGGGACAAGCTGAACTCAGTCAATAATATAGGAACAAGAAAGTTTCCACCTTTCTCTTGATCGATCGGTCCTCCCTCCAGGCTTCAAGCGTGCTTCGCACCACTCGATCACAC
This sequence comes from Rubroboletus satanas, assembly GCA_038090635.1. Taxonomy (NCBI): domain Eukaryota; kingdom Fungi; phylum Basidiomycota; class Agaricomycetes; order Boletales; family Boletaceae; genus Rubroboletus; species Rubroboletus satanas. The sequence goes on from JBBPNB010000245.1 coordinate 411, forward strand.
TCCTCCAACAACCTCTTAATGACACTTCGCATATTCCCTGCGCCGTAATACTTCTCCACAACGGGTTGGTGCTGGTCAATAATCATAGCTACGCCCTCGAAAAGCGCAGTTAGAGCAGTGACGTAGTACAATGGGGATGAGGCTGTTGATACTCGCGTTTAGCACATTACAAACGAATAACATATACTCCTACATTTGGCAGAAGTAGGTGCCCTTATCCGCACCAAGTCGACGACAAACGACGCATATGCCTCAAGACCTTCTGCTTCCCAACCAATCGCAGGAAATAGTTTGAAATAACGGCTCGTCGCAGCGGCATCACGAGATCGTGATGCCTGTGCAAATTGATTGAGGAATATTGATAGCAGTTGTTCCCTCGCGGCTTGAAGCGTCTGCGCAGGAGGTAGATGATTCTCTGCAGTCGGCTGGGAGGGATTTAGGCCTTGTGTACATGGAGTCACGGGAAACAATGTACCACGGAGGTTTCTGCGAAGGGGCCAGAAATAACTTCGAAGGGCAACGACATAGCACGAGCACAATGTCTAGTCGCCGACTCCCAGTCCTGGCGTTCAATGCAAGACTGTAATTGCGAGAGGGAGGACTTGAAGAGTGTAAACCAGGAAAGCTGTTCGCACATCGTATGCATTGAATTACCTTGAGCTCCATAACCTGCCCTACTCGTTCGGCTGCTTGTGAAACACGACTCATCTCCTGGTCAAGAGTCCTCACCCGCCCACCGACGCGGTCTGCTGTTTTCGCTGTGGAGGAAACTTTCTCCGCAAGCTGCAAAGACTCGAGACATAGGCCATCCAGATGAGGAACAAGAGCTTCCAGCCGGCGAAGTGAATCTGCTATGGAGGCGCGGTCGGAAAGTAATGTGGCAAGGGAATTGGAGAGTGCTGCTTCCTCGGACTGGTACCAGGACAGGCACGACAGGATTTCGTTCAAATTGGTGAGTTTCCTCGGGTCTTCTGGAATGTAGTGTGATGTCTCGACTTGTAATTGACCATTAGATGTGTTCATATTCATGGATGGTGGTACCGTATTGAGCAGGAGTGCTAGTATCTTCGATATTTACTAACCTTGTATATGTACCGATTGTACCATATTTGGATTAGCTTTTCCGAGGTTCATCTTGTCTAGTGTGAACCACAGAAGCTAGAGAGTCAGTATGAACATTTCGGTAGCTCGATATTCCCTAGTAGACCATAGCCCGGTAGCTGACCGACATGTAGGTGTCGATGCTTTTCATCCCTAAAAAGTATATTCTGGAACCCGCCACAATGCCACCTGCGGCACTATACAGTATACTTCCATAAGCTACTTCCAACACCTCAAATCCTCTGAATGTCCGAGGGAATATCTCATATATTAACCAATGAAGCAGTCCCACGAACGGAGGCCACGATCACCATCCGTGTGGTCAAGTCTTTCGAATACCGTACGGCGCGCAGCCTCGTCCTCCACAAACTCAACCTTGAAACTATGACAGTCGGTGACTTGAAAGATATCGTTCGCCAAGGTATATTGTGATCACTTCCCGGTCCCAGCCTCCATCCGATCTCACCTTCAACTTAGCTATCCAGACTGGACCTGCATGGCGGCCCTACCGTAACGCTGTTCTAGGTTCGTACCCCTCACCCGGCCATATTAGTCCCACATTGTTTAATGTCAAACTAGATACACTCAAGCTCTATGCAAAGGCGCATGGTTCAAAGGTGCGGAAGTTGCTTGATCTTGGAAAATTGCTCGTTCATGTTTTTACCAGACCACGAATTTGATCATCAATTTGGACCATGATGAATGGATCCTAGAAGATGATACTAAGATGCTGGCAGATGTTGGTCTCGGTAGGTGTGGAAGTTAGTCCACTGTCCCATCACTCACCTTCTGAACTCAGAGAACGAAACCGAGGTCAGCTTCTTCAGTTGCAAGGCTTATGAAAGCTTCAAGCTGAACCCAGAGGTATGTAACACGTTAACCCCGCACTCCACTCCTCTGATCTCAGCTCACTCTCAGGTTCGCTGGGATACAACCTCACGATAACAGATACGAATCTTCCAACAGTATCTCAGAAATTTCCTTAATGCATGTTAATTATGATGGATGTAACAAAAGATGTGTATGTATCCATGGACACAGGTGGGCAATCATTAATCACCAGGGTACTACTGGCAACAAATATCGAATAGCTAACCAGCAGAGAGAAATTACTGATTTGCACATTGTACCCGAGGTTCGCCCTCGTGATCCTCATCCATTGCATCGTCCGCCATGGCGCTAGCTCTCGACCGTGCATCGGGTTCCTCGAGATCCACTTCTTCTAGATGGACCCCCTTGGGGAAGTTCTGCACGGAAACGCGAGGGGGGAGGGCCTGCTCAAGTAAAGCAGCTTTGGAAGGATCGATGGTATCGGGAAATTTAACAGTGAACCTGACGAAGAGATCACCGGGCTCGTGATGCCGTTGAGATGGCATCCCTTGTGACCGGATGACCTTGACGGATTCTGATAGAATTTAAGTCAAGGAATGGAAGATACGACATTGAAACAGCATAACGTACCATTTTTGACGACTTCCCCGGGTAAAAATCGAATAAGTAGCGCTCGATCATCAAGATGCTTGACAGCAACCTCACCACCGGCAAGTGCGGTGAGCAGGTCGATCTCCAGTTCGATTATGAGATTGTTTTCCTGACGCTTGAACCTATCGTGGGGTCTCTCCTCTATAACGATGACAACATCTCCAGACTGAGCATTTGGCGATTGATCGCTTTCGCCTGCGAAGGTGATCGTCTGGCCACCCTTCATGCCTTTGTCTACGTGAACCTCTAGGATCTTCTTCTCCGGCAGGACCTTCTTGCCCTTGCAGTTTGAGCAGCGATCTTTGGGATTGATAAACTCTCCCGTTCCATTACACTCATCACATCCAGATTGTATTTGTTGGATCATAGGACCCATTTGGCGAAGGGTGATCTTGATACCTCGGCCATTACATGTTCCACACGTGCGGACGGCACCATCTTTGCCACCCTTGCCGTTGCACTTCGAACAAAGAGCGTTCCGCGTGAGAGCGAGTTTTGTGGTTTTGCCCTTGTAGAGGTCCTCGAGCGATACCTGGACTCGGTGAACAAGATCCTTGGTCTTGCGAACGCCCTGTGAACGACCTCCTCCTCCTCCGAAGAAACCTCCGCCACCAAAGAGTTGGCTGAAGAGATCCTAGAATAGGAATGCGGATGGAGTCAGAGTGGAGAGGAAGAGGGCCCATGACTAACCTGCGGATCCATGCCACCCATTCCGCCCTGTTCCGAGAGACCAGCTTCTCCCCGAGCATCATATGTACTTCGTTTCTCGGGATCTGCCAGGACCTCGTACCTAGCGTACATGCGTTAGCAGAGAAAGAACGCGGGCGAACATGGACATACGCATGTGTCACCTCCTTGAATAACTCGGGGTCACCGCCTTTGTCTGGGTGTAGTCGCAATGCCCTGAAAGATGGTGAGGACAAGGAGGGGGACAATGAAAAAAAGAAACCAACTTCTTTCTGTAGGCCTTTTTGAGCTCGCTCTCGGAGGCGTCGGGGGCTACCTCGAGCAGATCGTAATACTTTCTGCAAGTGAAATGAGTCAGTTGAAGGGAATAGCTAAAGGGAACTGGCTGACGTTTCTCTGACCATGGTGGACAGGACGAGATGGAACGGAATAAAGAAAGTAACGAATGGCGATGGGCCTCTTTAGCCTCCTGCGTCCAATGCTGTACTAGAAAGTCGTGGAATGTCCTGGAAATTTCTTGCACATCCACTTTTGGAAACCACTGGATCGATGGCTGTCTACAGACACAGTACACTACACTAGGACAGATGTAGTAGTAAATGGTCGATGTGCACTTCCCTATGCGACCCCAGATCCTCCGCTAATGTCTGGATAAACATCAAATCGCCGTTGTGAGGTCACAGGTATGCCTGCTCTTGCGGAATGATACACTTGGGGATCTTCCGGGAGATGTTGAACGTCTGTCGTATCCAACTTCTCAGGAAAACTCACCAATGTTGAAGTGCAGGATATCCTCGCGCTCCTCAGCTTGCCCGAGTACTTTCCCACTAATTCATGTCAGCTGTCGGATCGCCGCTCGCAGCGGAGCACTCACAAGGGATCAACTAGCATAGTGTGGCCGTACTGTCACATATAATCGTTAGGTTAATGTCACAAGCTTCAAAATGACCCACCGCCTGATAGGCTGCTTTCGGATCTCGTGCAGGGCTACACATCGAAAAGAAGACTTGATTGTCAACAGCCCTGCATAAAACCTCGCGTCAGCTCGATCATACCCCACCCCTGCGGCTGCCTACCGAGCTCGTTGGAGTAGCTCCCAGTGGAGGGGTCCCGTCGTCGTATTGAATGCCCCAGGATAGATGAGTACGTGACAACCTGTCCGGCAGTATTGAGTGTACCGTTTGCCGTTAGTGACCCATGCACCCCCAACCTTTTCGTGCAGCGATCATGGCAAGCTCCGGGAAGCGCATATCGTAACATATTCCGAGGCCAATGCGCGCGAAATCTATCGTCAGTTGTCGTAACCATCCTACCCGTGGTTATGTGTCCCTACCCGTATCAAAGAACGTCGTAGCAGAGCCACCTGTCAATGTTTCGCTCTCCTACGCAATTAAATGCAGGTCACCTGCCAGAAAGCAGTGCACGCACCTTGAACCTGATCTTGCCTGGAATATCGATGTCAAACAGGTGGACTTTGCGATGCGTCGCTACAAGTTTGCCTGACGAAAGTATGAGCGACAAAAGCGAAAGTGTGCAACCATTCATGCCTTCCGGTGAAAATACGATGCAAGTATTATAGACCTTGCCGTCCAATGTGTCCCTCTCGGGTATCGAACCTGATGCGTCATTAAATCGACTGGTCAAATCACAGCAAGTGCATGGTGCACCTCCAATGAGCCAAATCCGGTGTTCCGATGCTGCTTCTGAGAGCACTCTGACACTCTGACTCGGGGTTTTCGTGGTGTCATATTCTTGCCCGGGCGTATAGCCGATAGTTTCGGCGTACACAGGGAAGTGCACATGGCCATATGGTGAGTTAAAGCATTCCTGGGGTCGGTCATGGTGCTGAGGGAAGGTGGAATAGAGGGAAGTGTCTTACAGGCAAGACAACTAGGTCTGGCTTCCCGTTGGAGTTCTTCGCTGCCCGATTGATCATGTCCCTAGCATGTTGCAGGTTCGCATGTTTGATGTCTGCTTCAGTGGGATTTTCTGGGAAATGAGAGGGGCTGCCAAGCTGGATGAGTGCCAGCTTGAATTGCTTGAACTCCGGGGGGTTAGAGGACATTGTTCGATAGCGGTGGTGGGTGGGATACGATAATCTGGCAGTCGATGCGCGGCGAAGCAAGGAGAGCATGTAAGCCAGATATGGGTCAGGCTAAGATTCAGAAGTTGGCTGCGCACTAGCCACCAGGTACTGTGACCAGGTCAGACTGTTCCACGTACGTGAACCTGAGCTGTTTCCATGAAATCCACTGAACCCATATTGTACATGTAGCTGGCCATGTCACTTCTCCTGATCTACAATCCTGTCTGCGGCGACTCCACGGCAGAGCAGTTCTTCAATACTCACGTCATTCCCCGTCTCCACACGGCGAACCGAATCCCTACACAGATCGTCCGCACCCGCGCCGTCGGCGATGCAGGGATAGAGGCCCTCAGTTTCCTCAATAGACACAAAGGAGACATCACGATCGTACTAGGCTCTGGAGACGGTACCCTTCATGAAATAGTGAACCACCTTGCCTTTGCAACCGACGGTGGAATGCACGAGGATGACCACTCCTTTTCCACCCGCTTTGTACTCATTCCATGCGGAACGGCGAACGCGCTATACGCATCCTTGTTCAGGCCTCCTCCGCCACAGGAGACAGTCGCCTATAAACTGCGATCTTTGGAGGCTTTTCTTGGTGCCTCAACACTAAGACAACTGACTCCGTCCCTCACTTCGCTTCTCGGCTCTCTTGGCGGTCAGGGCGACTCCCGACCTGTAGCGTCGATCGTTGTCACCTCTACAGCATTACACGCAGCCATCCTCAAGGATTCGGAGAAGCTCCGAAAGGAAATTCCTGGCATCGAACGATTCAAAGTCGCAGCGCAGCAGAACATCACAAAGTGGTACGCCAGTTCTGTCAAACTCTTACCTATCTCGTCATCTGGTGTTGTCTACACCTACGATCCGCAAAAGGGTGACTTTGTTCCTCCTGGCGACTCCAATGCGAGCCATTCTCCGTTGGACGTACACGGTCCATTTGCCTACTTCTTATCTACCGCGAATGTAGATCGACTGGAGCCCGAGTTTCGCATCAATCCTATGATATCAAAGAGTTCCCCAGTGGACACATCGATGGATGTAGTCATGGTCCGCCCCCAGCGTGATCCGACTTTCACCCTGGATACCCTCCAAGCAAGGGAGAAATTCGCGGAGAAAATCGTTGCAGTCCTCACCACGGCGTATCAAGATGGGAATCATATTAACCTGCGTTATTCGGAGGATGGGAATATCACAGACAGTGGTGACGGTAATACGATCGTTGAATGTTTCAGGTGTGGAGGCTGGGAGTGGATACCCGTTCGTCGCTTCTGTTTCTGTTTGCGCAGAGTCACTGATACCCCACAAGGATGAGACAGACGAGGACGCGCATTTGCTGTGCGCAGATGGCACTATCTTCAAAATAGAGAAAGGTGGCCGAGCTACTTGTAGGGCTGCACCACGAATAGATACGACCCTAAGGAATTTCTTTGTTCACGTTTGAAGTTGCTATATTGTATCACTGTGTGAATGTATGAAAGGCACTGATATCAGAATCACAGGGTATATCGACTGGTCAATCCAAGATTCTGAGAACGGCCTCGCTAGCTTCCTTATGGCACTGCTCGATAGATTGATTACTATCAATCTGCAAACGATGATCAGCACGCCGCTTGTAGTAGACTTGAACCTATACCTTGACGACTTTGCCTTGCTTTTCGTAGTACTTAATGACAGGTTGGACAAGCTCGTCGTGAGTCTCTAGATGATCGATTTTCAATCAATTTTGCCAGGTCAGAGTGAAAATAAAACAAAGACTTACGGAAGCGTTTCTTCAGAGTTTCGATGTTGTCATCTTCGCGCCCACTAGTTTTTCCCCGTTCTAAGATACGGCGTATCATCACCTCTTGGTCCGCCTCAAAGACCAAGACTTGGGATGGAGAACAAACCTTTCGAGGCCGAATCAGCAGTCAAGAATCTAAGACAAGATAGGATTATGTGTGACATACTGTCTCGTCGAACATCAAAGCTTGATCCATTTTACGCGGGAAACCATCAATGAGGAAACGACCTTTGGCATCTGTCCACCCGGGACCCGATCGTGCTTGCAGTTCTACAGACATAGCGATCTCCAAAAGCTTGATGGTGACCTCCTTCGGAACGATGGTACCTCCACGGATGCAAGTCCGGATCATGTCTCCGTACTGAGAACCTTCTCGGTTCTGCTCTGCACGCAAGAGATCACCGGCTGCGAGCCAACCGCATCGGTCAGCGTGAGCATGGGCCGAGTGTGAGACGATGGTTCACCTGACAGATGCTTAAAATTGAAGTCTTCTACGAGCCTGCTGCACTGAGTTCCTTTGCCTACATAGATGTCAGATTATGAGGATTCTAGCACTACAGGAACTCGCCTGCACCGGGTCCTCCGAGCACATATATCACAGTGACTTTCTTCGGGTTGAATACTGGCTGTGTAACACCATCCATAGTTGATGCCATTAAGTGTTGGTATCGGAATTCAAGCGACGTGATCTAATGTGTGTCCTGGCGATCGTGTTGTCGGGGTGGAACAAGGGGGTGAGGGTGCTGCAGGGGTTGCTTTGAAGCTGGATGTGTTGCTTCTCTGTGTTTAACAATAAAGTAGAAGGTTCCACCAGACGCGAGGAATAACCCAAGGAGGAGAAACGGATTGGGGCCTTTGCGAGCAGTCGTGGAAGGCATGCAAGGCACAGCTTCCTCGCTTACACTAAATTCTCGTTCAACTTTCGATCCAATCTCAACAAAACCATCCCTATAGAACAAAGGCACTCATGGATGGAGATGTCGTCAGAATAGATCATGGTTCAGACGTGTATGTGGTACGGTCGTGCTACCACGAGGACGGGCACGACCTATTGGCCTTTGGAGGTGAGCATTCTGTCGAGGTCTACCAGATAGTCAGCGAAATCCCTTTGTTCCTCCGCCTCCATCACTAAACTTATGTCCTAGAGCGCAACATCTGCCAAGAGATTGGCTTCGTTCCACATCGGGACCAGAGTGACCGCGTTAGCCTGGTCGCCTCGTACACTTTCACCTAGCAGCAGCGACGGTTGGCTCATCGAGTTCGTTCTCACGCTACATCTGGAATGTAGGTGGATTTTTGATGTCTGATTTGTAGGATTGCGGCAGCTGGGATAGACTTTGGTCTGCACCTATTGACAAAGTCCGCCTCGGCCGGCGAGTACATATTCCTTTTTGGTGGAGGCCTGAGCGGGCACCATGGTAAAGTGAACGATATGCGCTTTTGTGGTGGCCACGATCAAGATAATGCACGCTATGTCGCTTCCGTGTCTGGTGAGTGACTTTAGAGTTTTGAACGGCTTGCTCATCTGTTTTAGATGACAAGATGCTCATGGTGTGGGATCTCCAACCAACGCTCAACATCTCTTCTGGAGTTCCTTCTCCAGAAACTTCCAGTCAGAATACTTCCTCTCCACTCAATCCCCGACCTCAGCCTACTGCCTATGTTATCGCTTTCCCACACCCTCTCATAACCGTCGATTCACATCCTGGGAGTAGCAAGGAATTCCTCGTTTCTGATTGCCACGGTTCCATCTTCCTTACGGATTGGCGAAGTGATCCTGCCCTCACTGAACAAGGAAGTTGGAGACACTCCACATTGGTCGAGCTCGTTGAGCCACATGCTTTGAGAGACTCTGTTCTTGGAAAGTCGTCCCAGAACATGGGCTTTGCCGCATGGCGTCGTGATAATGCTGACATGTACGTGCATGGTTCTCGAAAAGCCTCACTTATGACAGAACATTGTGCCTTCAGTGTGGGGGCAAGCTATGGGTCACGTTTCGCCGTTTGGGATCTATCGAAACTACGAGGGGGCAAGCCCATACACACGGGAATTAGTTTCCAGGATGGAGGACATACTTTCCGGTGTGTTCCCGGGTCAACATATACAGGTCCGCATGTTGTTTACCACCATTAACAGGTGGTGTCCGACAAACCCGGATTATTTTGCAATTGCCGCTCACTCCGTCAAAAGGGGGGCAGTCCTCCATGTCCATAATATTGGCTACGTACATGCACAACCTAGCATCATTAACGTAGCCCCCCGTCCACATCGCATTCGAGATTTCGATTTCATGGCATTGCGTGGTCAACCATTACTTGCTATCGCTTTTAGTCAACAAGTCATAGTGTTTTCTATCGGCGACTAGTAACGGAACATGATCATTTGGTGACCGTAGACAAAATACAAAACATGTGTTATAGCTAAATAGCCGAAGTTCTACGAATACAAACGAGGGAACAGTAGCAGTCACAACATTATTAACTTCCGACGAAGCTGGCCTGACTAAGCGGCTGTGTGGGTCCATAAGGATATTGGGTATAGTGAGTAGTCAAGCCGTCACCGTGCGTGGCATTGCGCAGGCTATCATGCGTCGTCAGTCCATGATGTTCCTCTCCACCGAATCCAAGATCAAACAGCATAGTACGATAGTAGTGGTGATCTGCTGATGTATACTCATTGATTGGCGGGCCCATCGGAGGTGGATAGGTAACAGGTCCATTCCGTGTCGGTAGACCATAGATGATCCCGCTTGCATTCGCCGGATAACCTTCGTGAGGACTTGTGATGGGGTAGTTGACATGATGAAATGACAGATTCCGAGTGCCCCCTTGTGGGGAGGGTGTCGTCTGCACTGGCGACGCCTGCTCGTCTGATAGTTGTTGTCAGCGACAGCTAAGCGCAAAGTCAAGGAAACATACTCTGAATAGAAAGGTCGAGAGAGATATCGTGATGAGGTCGATCCCTCGTAACACTCGGACGTGTACGGTGCATATGAATAAGGTGCCACAAGAAACGAGCATGATAGGCTGCAAGCGATGCAGTGGGCGAAAAATGGGCAGCTTCGTTGTAGGCTTCGGCAGTCCTTATTATATTTGCGTGAATTTCGCGAGCTGCACCCTCGGGCAACTCTGATTGCAAGCCTGGAGTCGCATCTGAGCTCCGCAGCAACTGATAAGCGGTAAACAGCGGTTCTGCTGAAATCTGAAGAATCGTACCTTCAAAAGGAAGATTGCAGAGTAGGCGGTCATTACTGTTGTAGTTTCTTGGCCATATCTCTGGGGGGATGTAAGGGTATAATAAGTAAATGCATACGAATATTCATGCGTACCAGTACACCAAGATCCCGGAAGTCCTTCGAGGCGATTTGAAGAACGTTGAGTGCATTCTCAAAGCATGCTGATAGTGCACGTAGGTGACTATTCGTCCGGTTTTCCTAAAATGTCGTCATGACTAGACAAGAATAGTGTTAAGAAGACTACTCGCTGGAGCGGCATCAGCTTGTACACCAAAACTATTCAAAAAGAGGCTGGAATATAAGCAGAAAAAGTTGAGGAATAAGAAATGAAACGATTCCCCGTTTGCTACTGAAAGGATTAAAGAGAGAACCGAGGAAAATGTTGTCTCTCACCTCTCCGCATCTCATGCTCCCATTTTGTTGTCCACTGTGATAACTTAGCGTTTGCATTTTTGAGTGCCATGTCGATGTTGATTTGACCACTGCCCCCGTCAACTAGACTCCGATTAGTGTGTAGCATATCAGTGGTCTCCGCCTACATGACATCCATTAGTTGCCCACGAGAGGCGAGTGGAACACACTCACCGCAATTCTCCGTAATTGAATGAATGCGGCGACGATAACGTCCTCGCATCGTAACGGAGAACCACCCCGTTCATGCCAAGTGTCCGCATGCCTGATAAAGTCGTCCTAAACCCAGGTAGGTGAAACATTGAAGTGTTATCCAAGTTTACGTTAGCTACCTCAGGAAGCATCCAATGGCGCCCGGTTTGCATGCTGAGGCTCCGATCGTGAACAAATAGTACAAGATAAGTTCTCTCGCGATTCCGTCGCTCAAGTAACTGGAATTCCGTTTCGTTCGCAGGTGGTTTCGCCAAAAAACGATTGAGACCAAGTTCTACAGCCATCCGGCACGCCTATCGATCATGTTAGTAAGTGCAGAGCTATTCCAAGAGCCTCCCGCACGTACGTAGCCAATGTACATCCATGTGCACTAGGAGCATGTCAGGAAGGACACTTGAGTGAGGCCGAGCATTTCCACGTACATTATCATCTTGTTCTTTCCAATACGTTAAACACGCAAAGGCTTGGACCACTTCGACTCGTTTCCAACCCTCAGCGAACGCACGGACAGCCAATTCATGTGCGAGGTGGAGACACTCCTTGTAAAGGCTCGGTTCGAAAAATTTACAGCCAGCGGCGATAAGCGTGGTAAACAAAAGCGGACACTTCGAGCGCACATAATTGACTGAGTGCAACTGTGGATCGAATAAATTGATGAATGGATTTAGGCGTAAAAAGATGGCATCGAAGAGCATCTTGGCCTTGTCCTCTGATATAAGGCCAGCTGTGATCGGATCTTGAAATCCAGCTGGGAGAGGAGCGGGTCGTACCAGTTGAAGATTATCCAGATCACTCCGAGGTATCTGGGGTGTGACAGTAGGATAAGGTGATTTGGGTTCGGGGTTGAGAATGGTTCGGAAAAAGGAATTTTCTCTGCGGATGAGTTTCGCGGGAAACTTTTCATCCCCACGGTCTTCGTCGTCGTCACCATCCGAGGGTCGATTTCCGGAGACTAAATGCCGCGGGCGCATAAGCTGAGTGTAAGTCGAAGACCAAATACTTGAGCTTGAATCGTTACCTGAGGTGCTGTATTGATCCATTGGTCGGATCATGGTACCAAAATGTGCTTCTACTTGAGAAGATTGGGAGTCGACAGCAGGGAACACAGAGGACATGGACGTCTCATTAGCCTGCTTGAGTTTTGCGGTGTTTAACCCTTTCTCCAGACGTCGGAGCATCTTCGATGCCTCTGATAATCTGGGAGAAGATGTATTAGCAAGATAAAAGCTGTCCAGATTGAAATGATTGCATCATACTTTGACCCGGGTTTACGACCGCGGCGATGTTTCTCGAAAATGCATCTGGAGTGGTGCAAGATGTAATCCATCAAGTGGAAATGGCATCATGTCCTACATACTCAGCATTTGTCCTCTTACACCTTTGGCACGGGTTCTGGCCATCCTCGGCCCCAACACACTTCATCTGACTTGCAGTGAAGCAGAGAATGCGAGCAGTACTCGAAGAACCTACTTTAGCTGCGCGGCATACTGTGCAGGCTCTAGGGTTCCTTACGACAGGTGCTTTGGAGCTGTGTGGGATGTAGGTAAGTGGATGGGAGGGCATGATGAATTCCCAACGTACGCGAACTTTGAGGACTGTATATCTGCAATCTCTGTAGAGGCCTGCATTATGTCTAGGCCCCAAAACTCTGGGTGAGCACGGTTATCAACGTTACGGTGACTCGGCGTCAGTTTATCGACCGGGGAAGGTCGGTTAATTAAGGGTTAAGATGAAGATGAGTCAAAACAGGTTCAGAAGTGATTAAAACTCCCGGTACGAATAGGGCTGCAAAGAAGAAGAAATGCGACACGGATACCAGAGAGTAGAGTAACAGAGCGAGCTTTGGTATCGATGAAGGAGCGAAGGAACGGGGATGAGATGTAGTAGTGGGATTTGTTGCAAATAAAGCCGGGCGGCAAAACGAACATAGGTTGCCGAGCTCGGCAATCACTTGATTGTCCGACTTCAAACCGCTCACTTCCTAATGGGGAGAGGCGATGCCTTGTGGTACCTTGTGAAATTAATTTAGCAAGGGGTCTTCACAAAAATAATACATGCGTGGACAACATGGCCAATGATGATGAAGGCGGTACATCCTCGTGACGATACGTACACGCGCAGCAGCTTGTGGGCGCAATCACTGCATTGATCCAAATTTCAACTGCTCGGATGTTTCTTGATAGCCGGCTGTCGAACCCACCAGTCGTCCAAGATATGTTTTCGTTGCAGTCTCACGCTATCTGCACATGGGCGGACCGGGGGAATCTCCGAAGGTGATCCTGGTCATGTTTATAGCTGGTTTACACATTGCAATTCCAACTGACTGTCGGTGTGGTTTGCTTATCGATAGAACCGTGCAATTTTCTCAGGATAGCGGAGTTTTGATCGGAACCAAATTGAAACTGACGAATCAACCGCACACAACGGTGGACGTGTAGCTGGCATCAGTTCATATCCGATGCTGAGTAATTCGCACAAGTACTGCCGCGTCTACCCAGCGTAAAATCGACGAAGTCTCAGTCAACTGCGGCCCCCTAGTACGCATTCTCAGGGGCCGCGAACGGTCTCCGATTCAGGCCACTGCCGACGCTATCGTCTTCCACACCCACGTAGCCCTCTCCTCCAATCATAGCCTTCGAATTCGAGCGAAAAAAGGAAATCAAGGATTCTTTACGGTACTCGGTAAACGCAGAACCGTCAGAACCAGTCCAGAAGCATTACAAAAGAGTCGCTTCTGGTACTGACCACAACCCGACGCCTACTCAGTCGCCTGATTGGGGAAATATTTGGGAAATAATTTCGGTCTTTTACTTATGTAAATTTTGAGCCCTGCTTTATCCGTGCCAGCCATCCTAGCTAGTTCAACTCTATACTCACTCCAAGTAACTTGACACCGTTGCATTCCGGAGTGCTCGCTTTCGGGATCTCCCATCACGGTGCCAGTATTGGTGCATCTCCCTTGAGACGGCCCGGTGACCATCTCTTCGTGAACTCCATCTGCAGAAATGTGCGGATGGCGACCCGGTCGGCCCGGCTCCTACATCAAGCCGGAACCCCATCCTGACGGGAGGTCTGGCCACAGCCAGCCACCTTAGGAGTTCTGTCTGGCCTCGATGCATGTCAAATTACTATCTGGGCACTGCTCCATGTATCTTGCCATCATACCCCCTCTTCACAACCGGAGTTGAACGTTTGAACAACAGGATCTGTATACTTTGGCATGATTTGTGCATTGCTCTCAACTGGTCGGGCCAGCTGGAAGCGTGATCGTGCGATAACCCCCTCTAAATCTTCTTCGTCTATTCTGACATTCCGCCCCATCCTTCAGCTTCATCTTTGGTTTGTTTAAATAAAGTGAGCCGCCGAGGTATGAACGTTTGTTTGTACTGAAGCTGTATTTACGGCGTGGTTGGTCAATCATATACTACCTTGTGTTTGTTGAAGTCGCACCAATTAAATTTACCGCCGCCACTATTCTGGATGCCAAATAAGGAAACATTCATTACACAAGCACTCGCAAAGTGCATGTCAATGACTGCGCATCAAGATGTGTCTACGGGTCAACCGGTCATTCATCATAGAATCCAAAAACTCTTGTCGAGTGCTATCATCGCAACGAGGCGAGGTATCGCTGCAAAGCATGTCAAACCTTGAGGTGAAAAGTTTCAGAGATTCCCTCACAGTTTCAGCATCTGCCACGGCAGCTTTGAAGCGAGCAACTTCCCTCCAGCATTCCAGAGGCGTCGTTAGATTCATTCTAAAATGTCATTAGTCTGAAATACAACCCAATGAAGAGTGCCGTACGTACTTGTAGCAAGACGCAATTGTTTCACCCGTCTCCTTAACAGAAGGGAAATCATCTAGTTGGCGTCGTGTTTGGAACCTATCAACCTTCTCCCTGATTTCCTCCAAGTCACCGAGCAGCGCGACACCGGTTTTCAGGCCACCGTGAGTACTGCCGTCCTCGACCATACTCATTTCCCGATCCAGATTCTCCTTCTCCAAAGCACGGTGAATTTCAAGTTGGACTGTCTCCTCCTCAGCGCGCAAAGCTGTCAATTCGCGCTGTATTCTTTCCCGTATCTGAGAATCTATCGCAAATTGTCGTTCGGGCATTGTCTCCTCAGATGCGAGGCGCGCAGAAAGGTTGATCACCACATCCGGTGAAATCTAGACATGTGAGTGGTCTGCAGCCCGTTAAAGGAAAACGGCATACCTCTATTGGCGTTTCTGAATGGAACACTTTCGGGCGTGTATCAGGTTTGGACTGGCTTGCACCCATGTCCGAACGAGTTCGCTGAGCGGAAACGACAAGGCGACAGTGATGTTGTTTATTTGGCTATCTCACGCAGCTTGCAAAACATCCACGTCCGGAAAATCCAACGTAAAAGCTGTCATTTGGTACAGTACGGTACATTCATTCAGATTAACCGAGTACACGTTTATTATAATATTTGTGACCATATTCAAGGAGCCTACAAATTGCAGGTTAGGCTGTCAAATTAGAATGGTGTTGAGGCTGTGCGTTACCAGTCAGGCTCAATTTCCGTGATCACCTTAATCCTGTGTTGGGTCACTCATCAACAATCTAACCGTCCTATTCCACAAAATATCTTACTGTGTTTTTTTAGTCTCTTCCAGCTCGTGGAAAACTACCCACCCGGTACGCGGCTTCCGGGTAAATAGCACGGATGTCGGATGAACATGTAGAATCTGCGGGGGGTAAGGAGTCCACAACTGTTGATGAGCAATCCACACCTACTTGATCATTTTGGACCGAGCGATAAGTTCCGTCTGCCATCCATCGAGCCGCATTTCGCCAGTATCCACTTACAAGGCATTGCCGCAGCCGTTTGGCATCCCCCTCACAACTCTGTTTTGGAAGATCAAAGCGCATCATGTACTTGCTGAGTTGCGAACGAATAGATACTGCTCTAGACATCGCCCGGAAGTTGAGCGCATGAACCTTGCACCAGGATGATGAGCGCCCATATCTTGTGAATGCATTGTACGCTGTTATTCATGAGTGCCCCTGCAACACGCGCTGACTGCTTGCACACCATTCAGAAGTGTCAAATGATCCTTCGCATGCAGTCAGCGACAGTTGATAGGTGGAAAATATGGCATGCTTACCCCTTCTTCGGCAGTAAATTTCCGCCTTTCGAGTTCGGCAAGTGCGCCTGGTGCCCCGTCTGGTATGACAAACGCATCCTGAATCACATATGGTCACTGTGTAGGCTCGACGTGAAGTTCTCTACACACCTGAACAGAGATCATTGCCGCGATCGTCAAAATCTCTTCCCCGCAAGAAAACTCTTTGGAACTAAATAACTGGACAATGAGTTCAGACGCAGCCAAACACGTGGAATAATTTTTTACCATACGGGCAATACGAAGTTCGATAGGACACTCGGCGACTCGCTGGCCCATGACGGTCAGTCGACCATCCTCTCCAATCATCCCAGCTGTCACCAGACCTTCCAGTGCGCGCAGGATACCTTCGGCTGGTGGAGAAGAGATCCATTCAAATTTCATTAGGTCGTCGATCCCAAGGGACTTGAGCTGGAGAATGGGTGTGGTCATGTCTGTACGGGTAATCTCTGGGGGAGTGGTCGCTGAAAGTGACGCTAGGCAAGATTCGGGATATAACCTATAGCAGACGCCGGGTGATGTGCGACCAGCACGACCAGCTCTTTGCGTAGCTGATGCCAGGGAAACAGGAACGGTAGAGAGCGAGGAAAGGTAAGATGATGGGTTGTAAGACCTTATCTGAAACGACCTTAACTCACACATCTATCTTCGACAGATGGAACAAACCTTAACAAATCCACAATCCACTACAAATTTTACCCCATCAATCGTAACACTTGCCTAGTGAAATGTGTGAAAAGTTGCACTTCAACTTCAGAATCGAATAGGGAGCACACTTCAGCGATATTGGTTGCAGCAATGACCTTGCGAGAATTTAGATGTGCGCGACTGAACACCCGAAGTTGTTCTTCTGTGCTCAAACCTGAGTGCAGCGCTAGGGGAATAACTTGTGGGGCACCATGCGGTAAACTGAGTGCGAAGGACTGTCAGCTCCAGGCAAATCTGGGCGAGTTGGCTTCGCACGTAGGTATGAGTTCTGTTATTGCCTCCAGAAACCGCTCAATGTCTTCCCGGCCCGTCAGAAATACGAGAATATCGCCAGCTACATGCTTGCAATTTCTCCTTTTTTGAGTGAAGGGCCGTGCACGGATTACGAATTACCGAGCGCACCTGTAGGTTGATCTTCCAGGTCACCTCGACAGCTATGCTAATATAGTCGGTGGTGGGCTGTTCCAGATAGGTAATTTCTACTGGGTACATCCTTCCCTCCAGGCTAATAATAGTGGCTTCTTGCGGAGAAGTCCCTGAGCAGAAGTAGTCATGAAAAGACATGGCGTCAAGTGTGGCGGAGGAAACGATTATGCGAAGAGAAGGCCGTTTGCGTCTAATCCTACCATGGATCATCTCAGCAAACAATAAACGGGTTGAGCGAGGTTCCCAGACTTTTTCAGAACGCCAAGCAACAAGTCAGTGTAAAGGCTCCGCTCGTGGGCTTCGTCAATCTGCAGTAGAATTTATTAGAGAAGAAACGATCAAGTTCATCATCATGTCCTTGCCATAATAACACTGTAACGTGATAACAGGGGGTCGAGAAGGGCTTCTCGGAAGAGCATTCCGTCCGTCATGTAACGTATCCGGGTCTTATCTTTATCGCTCACGTCCTCGAATCGGATGGTATATCCAACCTAGTAAACATACATGGTATCTGTGAGTATTCACTTATGTGATGCTCGACAATTCGTACCTCTTCCCCAAGGACTGTTCCCACTTCAGCAGCCACACGAGCAGCAACTGAAGTTGCAGCGACTCTTCGGGGTTGGGTGCAGGCTATCACATTACCTTCAGCAGCCCATCCAGCTTCCAACAGATATTGGGGAAGCTCTTGAGAGAATTAAGTTCGCGCGACTGCATGATATGTCCGACATACGTGTAGTTTTTCCGGAGCCCGTTTGCCCGACCACAATAGTGACTGGATGCCGTTCGATGCAGTATAGAAGTTTGTCGCCTGGAAGCAGTGAGCATGAGAAACGTCGAATAAAAAATGCGGACACCCACGGTATTTTGCAATAGGGAGGCGTTCACGTTGGGCTTGAAGTGAAAGGGAGTTGTCTGATGGCGCAGATGGGATCACACTTTCCTGTTCCTGTGTCACCCTGTCCAGACTGCTCCCTGGTGCTGCCGTCCCAGGCTTCCAAAACGACGACGAGGACATTGGATTTCTCCCGTATGCGCTGGACTAGATGACGAAAAGAGTGTAGTTGGGTCCGATGCAAGCCTGGACAACACCTCCAAACAAGGCGATCTTATATTGTTGTCAGCATCTGTGTGATCTCTGCATTCCCCCCAGTCATGGATGCGCGTGAGGATCTTCCGAAAGTCTCCATTGAAACTGAGCAGGATTGGAGACGAATTCAGCAGAACTTATCTGCTGCCCTCTTGGCCCGTTTGGACACCGAACTTGAATTCCACGGACAATCTGGTGACAAGGACGCGCTCTTGCCACACATTCATCAGGTGAGCTCAGTGGCTTGTTCCTGCACATGCTAAACCATGGTACACCTAGTTCCTTGAGACCCTCTTTGACATCGCTCGCCCTAATTTACGTATCAATGGACGTACTACAGACGAACCGTGTGGTGATGAGGACGGTGAGTCGACTATCATACATCTGAGCTCTCCATACTCTTTGTTCACAAGTCTAGACGTGGAGCCATTCGATGAAGCATTAGACCGG
Source organism: Rubroboletus satanas (assembly GCA_038090635.1). Lineage (NCBI taxonomy): Eukaryota > Fungi > Basidiomycota > Agaricomycetes > Boletales > Boletaceae > Rubroboletus > Rubroboletus satanas. The sequence continues at coordinate 19,237 of JBBPNB010000245.1, forward strand.
CACATTTGGTCGCTGTCAGACCAAAGGTTGAAGTGGGACAAGGAAATAGCAGACCGTCGACGCTCAAGGCCCGAAGACATTGAAAAGTCGGTGATGGAAAGCTTGGCACAATATCATGCGTACAACTTGGAAGTGTCGGAGAAGTCTAATGCTCATGCTGATATTAACCGTAGGTTGTGGGTTCCCTGCCGTCGACGATGTTAACTTGCCCCATAGCTAAACAAGTCGACTGTGAGCTTCAGCAAACTCTGTTGAACGCTGTATCCTTGGCACCCCATCTTTTACACGTGCGTTTCTATGGAATTTGAACGGTCGCAAAAAAGGTTCTGATGTCATTCCAGTCTATCAGGTCCCAACAAAGTCGGGCGAATAGGATTAAATCGGTATCAGCAGAAGTCAAGGCACTGAAACCCTAAATCTCGGGGATGCAACCCATAGCAGATGACATGCATATTGTATCAATTCGAAGGATCTTTTTCTCTACAAAACAACAGATTACCAACCACGGTTACCTCTGTTGGCACCACGGCCACCATAACTGCCCCTAAATCCGCCACGTCCACCCCGATCACTACCTCTACCGCCTCTACCGCCTCTACCACCACCTTGTCGAAGTCCACGACCGCCTGAGCCTCGACCGCGTGGGTTACCACGCGCGCTGCCACGGCCACGTTCTGGAAACAGATCAGCCTGCGGAGATCACGGGAAGTCATTGACATACTGAGAATTCCTGGGTAAAGGAGTACGCACATTAGTTATCTGTACGTTTAGAGGGAGATGAATTTCTACCTGTTGCTTTTGGTTTAGGAAGAAATCGCTCGATGGGTAGGAGCTTGTCACTTCCAATGTAGACCTTGTCTCCTTTTTGAAAACTGGTTGCTACCATGCCTTCACCCATTTTTACTGAGAAATACACCTCGTTTATCGGGCCAAGTATCTCATCGACTTTTCCGATGACAGATTTGTTTTGGAGGTAGATGGGGGCATTGAAATAAGGTACTTTGTCCGAAACGAGAGAGGCACAGAGCATCTCGTCCTCAACAGCGTGCATGAATGAGCCTATTTCTATCGAAGATGGATGAGCAGAAGCGTCGAACAAATGTTCAGAAGTACCTAGCACGGTGTCCGGTGGACCAGCGTCACGCTGCTGGAAGCCACCGCGGCCACCTCCACGAGCTGTGTGAGAAGTAAATACACCACAGAAAGCTGGATAGCGTTCAGCTTACCTCCACCGCGACCAAATCCTCTTGCGCCGCCTCGATTCATGGTCAGTGTTGCAGAAAGTTTGATTATATAATCGTGCATCGCTTCGAATCCAAATACTGTCACCGACAACAACGTTGAACAACTCTTGGAACCAGGTCCGGCATGAGTTTTTTTTTCCGTCACATTCCGACGGCGGAGGCCAACTTTTCGGTCCAGAGTACTGCTGAAGCCGCAGACGAAGATGTCGTCCTTGTCTCTCAGGATATCTGGGATGCTCTTGGTTTATCCGGTGGATCACGCAGAGTCGTATCTATAAAACCGAAGCGACAGTACCCAACCAGGTCGCTGTCCGGTCATGTCGGTGCTCTGACCTGCTGGGCTATTCATGATCCGACTGTGCGTGTTGCTCTACAACTCCACTTCTTGTCATTTATCGTAGCGAAGGTGTCCGAGATCGCTATCCCGCCAGCTTGGCTGGTCACCTATCCAACCATTTTTCAACCTTTCCAGATGAGTTTAGATGGTCCCTTCAAATCCGTCATTTTGTCTACTGTAGAAAACGTTGCCCTGACGGAGGTCGTTTTAACTGCAAAACACGAGGACGCCTACAAAGCAGCTTCCGTTCATGGAGCAGTGTTCGAGAATTGGTTCTTCGAATCCCATGTCATCATCCGTGATCGTGAGGACGTCTTCATCCCCCCAAGTATCTTCTCTGCTTGTAGCCCATCGATTCAGTCTCCTTCGTCACTCTTCGGATACACGGTCAGCCTCGCATTGCCTAACAAGCAAGGTATCGCACAGCGGGGATCGACGCGATTCATAGTGATGTCATGCGATGGGTCAAGCGGAGCATCGGACAATGCGGGCAGCCGAGCCAGTCACGAGAACTTGGAAATCAACGAATCATTTCTTATCTCTGCTGTATTATCCTCTCCGGAACCTTTGTCCCAGGCAAACGAGGGCGGTGAGGATATAGCAAGATTGTTGTGCATCTAGCTCATGTTTAATATAGCCAAGCTCTCAGGAGCTGTATTCTCTGCGAAAGCACTGCGATCGCCCATTGACGCTGATCTTGATCAAGTAACTGTCTATATTCCTACAAGTAACTTGCGTCCACTTGGAGTACTGAACGGTGATTGGGTAGGTTTTTCCTTTCCTTTCCTTCTTTTTTTACTTGTGTGTCCATATTCAAATCTAACCCCAAATCAGGTTCTAGCTTCGCCAATCGACTCTTCTGCCTCTCGTCTAGTGCGTATTGGTGCCCTTGATGAAGCCTTCAGCGATTCGTGCAGGCGATTTGCTCTGTTATCACCCACCCTTCTTCATAACTTGTGCCCACGCGGCCGTCGGCAAATCGTGCTTCGTGTGTCTCCATATGGAACGCGAAATCCTGGGGTTCCAGCAGCAAAGAGCATTACGTTGGCGAGGGTAGCTTCGCCATTCTCAATCCATCGCCGTTACGAGCCACTGTTTATTGATGCTTTACATGAATACTTTGGCTCATCGAAACGTTTGGTTAAAGACGGAGATGTCATCCCATTACGGATCAACGTCGACCGTTCGCTGGATCCTCATCGCATCTTACGCCCAGGCGATTTCACAATCAATGTCGCACACACCGGCTCAGACGTCCCGGTCTATTTTGTTGTTCGGAATGTGGATTATGAATCTGTCGCTATCCAGACACACAAGCAGCCTTTTCTGGTCCCTCACGTTGGTTGCTTCGTCGATGCCAATGGGACGAAAATTATGCAAGTCGGAGTTGAGCATATCAGAGTTCCGGATATATATGATTATTATGAACTTTGTTGGGTGTCATTTCAGTCATTTTTGCTTCTCGCGTTAACCATTCCTCTCAGGCCATGCGCGAGTGGCGTTGCCAGCGGCGTCTGGAATCTCTCACCAGATTTCTCAGTTGTCGAATGCTATGTCGCTAGACGAGGCAGCAAGCTTGGGCGTGCGGTCTACAGCTTTTATCACAGGTCCAAGGGGAACGGGTAAATTCTCAGCGGCAGTGCACATTGCTCGTCATCTCCAGATGCATCTTGTGGAGGTCAGCAGTCAGTCGCCAACCTGGGACTTGGTTAAGATAATGGCTTTGCAGATCAACTGTTTCAATGTTATATCAGATACAACTGCGAAAACTGAGGTTTCACTACGAGAGCAAGTGGAAAGGGCCATATCCTGTTCGCCGTGTTTGGTTGTACTTCGCTATGTTGATGCATTAAGCCACTTGGCGGCCATAGTAGGTGATAAAGAAGGTTTATTCTATTACCCTTTTACCTACCTTCCATTTATTCACTTGCATTTCAGGGTTATCCATCCTTCAGACATTACAACAATGTGTTGATGATGCAAACAAGACTCAGGGGCAACAGTGTATGCTTCTTGGAATAGTGGAGCAGGGTAAGATACCTGAAAGTATCTCAGTTAGTAATGAGATGGAGATCAAGGTAGGAGCTAACCTCAGTGTGTTCTGTTTTCTGACATCTGGTGTTTAGGCACTGAATGAAGAGGAGCGTTTCTATTTGCTCCTGGAACAGGTGGATAGCCAAGGTGGATACCTTGCTCCAGATGTCTCTGTTACTGCACTGGCCAAGCAGACTGCAGCATTGGTTGCCTCAGACCTGGCTAATTTGGTTAACAAGACACGTCTGTGTGCAGTAATGAAGTAAGTTAAGTTTTGTAGTCAATAGTCTGCCCTTGATTAACTAGATATAGCTCTGAAATACAGCAGCTGGTAACTCAGCCAGTTATGCCTGCCAAACAGTTTATCACTGCTTTGCTCAAGGCTAGGACAACCTTTGCTCAAAGTATAGGTGCACCCAGTATCCCAACAGTTCTTTGGGAAGATGTTGGAGGGTTGGGTCCAGTGAAGGATGAGATCCTTGATACAGTGCAGTTACCATTGGACCATCCTGAATTGTTTCAAGATGGGCTGAAGAAGAGATCAGGTTACTTGAGTTTACTTGATGTAATATTTCTATTGATTATGAGTTTTGTTATAGGTATCTTGCTATATGGTCCTCCAGGAACTGGGAAAACTCTACTTGCAAAGGCAGTGGCAACCTCCTGCTCACTAAACTTTTTCTCAGTCAAAGGGCCAGAATTACTCAACATGTACATTGGTGAATCTGAGGCCAATGTTCGTAGGGTTTTTCAAAGGGCAAGGGATGCCAAGCCTTGTGTCATCTTCTTTGATGAGCTAGATTCAATAGCTCCAAAGAGAGGAAATCAAGGAGACTCTGGTGGAGTTATGGATCGCATTGTAAGCCAGCTTTTAGCTGAGCTTGATGGAATGAGTATAGGAGGAGTGGACATATTTGTGATAGGAGCTACCAATCGCCCAGACTTGTTGGATCCTGCACTATTACGTCCAGGGCGGTATGTTTTACCCTGGTCAATCAAGGGTCCTGACTGATATGTTTCACTCAGATTTGATAGGATGCTCTATCTGGGTGTCTGTAAAACCCATGAAGCCCAACTTGATATTCTGAAGGCTCTCACTCGAAAATTCAGTTTACATCCCAATCTCAATCTATCCTCAATAGCTGCCCATTGCCCTTTCAATTACACTGGAGCAGACTTCTATGCTTTGTGTGCTGATGCACTACTTCATGCACTTTCATGCAAAGTTGCAGAGCTTGAAAAGGAAAGAGGTAACTGATTTTGTAATAGCTTATACTTTAAGTGGTTAATTCATTTTCTTTACAGCCAGTTTAAATGCTCTTCCCAAGTATCAGCAGCACTCCATTTCTCCTCAGTTTTTCATTTCTGAAATGAAATCAGATGCAGACTTGCAGCTAGTGGTTAAGCTAGAAGACTTTGGTTTTGCTTTGGAAGAGCTGATTCCAAGTATCAGCAATTCTGAGTTATCACATTATGCATCAATTCAAAAGAATTAGGTGTATTAGTAGTTAGTGAATATGTACATGTGCAATTCACAACTATTTTAATTATGCTTTGAATTAGTTTTTGCATATTGAGGCATGCATACACACATTTATTATATATATGTTTGAACTCTTCTTGGATATACCATTTCACAATAGATAGAGTAGTACATACTACTTGTATTAACAAGCAGCAGACAACATCCTGTTACCAACTTTGTGCTTATTGAGATACTGATCTTTTAGTCATGGTAATAGTTATCTATATTATTAAATCCTAGATCATTATGGTGTTGTAATCTGTTGTGATTTCAGATGCTATGCACTCTCTATGCAAAGTACATGTATACTATAGTCCATCCTAATTAAAACTTCTATGTCCATATATAATATGTCATTACATATTATATGAGATCACTTTACATTATGAATATTATATTTCCTAGTTGTTCAATAACAGTTGTAAGTACTTATGATTTAAAGTGTTAAAAAGTTCAAAGTTATTGTTAAAGCCCAACATTCTGTAGCTTCTTAGTATGATACTTGGCTATTATGATTTACTTTTACTCATACCTTTTACTTTTACTATTTATAATATCCTAAATTTCTCTGGCTCAACCTGGAAACCATTATCTTTTCCTTGTATTCCTTATACTACTTTTATTATATGGCTTTCTATTTAGCCAATCAACTATTTATGTATGTATTCTATGTCATACAATAACTCTTTTTCTTTTATGTCTTGGTCCATGCATTTAGATTTGTATTATAAAGTCCCCTCATAGCCTACCTTGTTGTTACAATACTACCACTACTCCCAGCATTATACTAGAAAGGTAACTCAAAAGACTAGTACATATGTAGTTGGCACTCTGAAGTAGCCAGGAGACTTAAGGTGGAATTGGTACACCAGGAGATACACAATATATTGCATAGAACTATAGTGACTTCCAAAATTGAGTCAATGTTTTGAGATTTTGGAGTATTAGTAATATAACTCAGGAGTATGAACAGATAGAGCCAAACTATAAGTGGGTGCCTGAATGTGCCTCCCCCTGGCTACATTCCAACACAAAATTTATGTAATTTGAATGAGTATCCATGGAGATATAGTCAATTCAATTCAGTATGTCATTGACTCAATTGTGTAACTACCTGTTACGATGCTACCGCTCTCCTAGCATAAAGCAAGGATAGATAGTCAACTGAGAACATAGCAGTAGGCACTCAGAAGTAGCCTATGGACTTAGAGAGGTCCGACCTGGGATACGTCAGAAGATATGCAGTATATTGCATAGAACTAGCTGGGGAGCTAGGTTCTATGCCAGGGATTTATATAGGTATAGAGTATGCTACTAGATGAGAGGATTCCCAATGGGGAAGAGCCTAGAGGAATACATGAGGTGTAGCATGAGGAAAACATGAGGCAAGGCCATGTCAGTTCCTAATGAATAGGAACAAAGGTGGAACCGACCATATGGTAAGGAAGAAGGTTAGGTTTGATGGAAAAGAAGTGGTATCAATCACAGAGATTAACTTGGGAAGAGAAATAGTGGTCCAAAGTAGTGGAATACCCATCCATGGGGCTAAACGAAGGGTTAATGAGGTTTATCATAGATGATGAAAGAAGAAATGAATAGTTGGGTACGGGCCGAACCAATAGTTTGTAACAATAGCCCCCTTATAAGGAGAGAGATACCATACTCCCCAGACTTCAACTAGAAGTCCCCATCGTAGGTGTCTTGGTCAGAGTTGTTGAGACTGTCTTGGAATGGACAATCTGAGGCAAGGTGACCAGGTTGTTGACAGAATGAACAACAATGACAGGGGCAGTCGTATTGAGGATGTCTGGGTGCAGCCTTCTGGCAGAAGGGACAATCGTAAGAAGGGCAATTGTGTTACGAAACCCCCTTTCTTCACACCTTTTTTGCCTTCTCTTTCGCTTGTCCAGTGGCACATGACTTCGGAATCACGTGACCCACTGCACGCGCTCAAGACCAGTGACACCTGGCACGTGACCAGCACATGACCCAGGTGTGTCTCGACATGTACGCGTCAAGCATGCTATCCATCACTGATCGGGAACAGCCAGTTCCCCGAGCCATCAAGCATGTGTGCTGCTGCAGGTTGCACAGCCAAGTAGATTGCCGATCTCAGTTGAGTCAGCAGTGCTTGTACCTAGCGCTGCCTCTGTTCGCAGATTGCTGATGGGATCT
>JBBPNB010000246.1:0-26496 GCA_038090635.1 Rubroboletus satanas
GAGGATCTTGAAGATCGTTACGCCACCACCTGCGGGGAACACTGATCGATCATCGATTCGTTTTTGCCGGTCGTCCGCCAACTTCTTGTACGTCGAGTGTTTTGCATCTTTAAGTAATAAAATACATCGGGATAGCTACTCAGGTATATGAAATCATCCAAGTCGGATCGAGGGTATTAGAGTATACGGTAGTATATTAATCCAAGAGTCTGTGGGTGTCGTAGAGGAAGATTCAAGCCTGAGGGAATCCCAAAAAAAACAAGGCCGAGTGTCCGATGTTCAACTAACCGAAAAAATTCACGCAAAGAGAATGTCCAGAGGCGAAAGCCCTACGAGAATAACTGAAATCATGACACTTGGGGGGCAGGGGTGATCGCAGACTGGGCGACAGTGCGGGCAGCCTTTGTACTCTGGCACAGAGGTGAAGGAGGCGCTGCACTCGGACCAATCCAAGGATCAAGATAGCTACATGTCGCAATGGCAACCATCTCTCCAGCAGTGTCAGAGGGATTCTGCCATCCCTTCCCTGCGTTCGCGGTTGTGACAGACTTGCCAGAGCTGACGGTGAAGATAGGGGGTGGCAACGTGGCGACAGTACCAGTAGGCGTGTAGGAGGGGAGTGAAGTTACCGCTCCGGCATTGCTGATAGTGGCAGGTGGCCAGGCATACTCCTGAGTGACGGAGGTAGGAATTTGACCAGCACCCGTTCCACCTGTTTGCCAAGGCTGAAGTGGTGGACTCCATATACCTTTGTTTGCACATATTCCAGAAGCTGTGCGGGGATCACGGGGCATCCAGCCATTTTGTAACCCAAGGGAATATGACCATTGCGGTGACTCGACGACACCGGTACTTGAAGAAGCGCCAATTTTCCAGGTCCAAAAAAACCAATTCTGCCATGCGTAGTTCATGACGGGGTGACTAGAGCATAGCATGAAAACACGTACTTGAAGAGCATCCATACTTGCCATCGCGAAGTTCATGATACCCGTCTTCATCGTGGTGTCCCAATTTTGCCAGTCAGTCCAAGGAGTGCAACTTCCTACGGTAGGCCAGTTGCCGGTGTAAGTCCCCTCGTAACGTGTGCCGAGACCCACACCATTGACCCACAATCCGCAATCCGTGACAGCATTGCTGAATTCACCTGCAGTTGAGAGACCGAAAGCAGCCATTGACGTATTGAAATTCGAGGCCCAAGTGTTGCAAGGCGTCTGAGCGTATGACGACATTGGGGCATCAGACTGACTATCGAAACAAATATAAGGATGATCATCGAGAGCAATGCGGTCGGCATTAGACAAGAAACCAGCCCACTCCGAAAGCGGGAAGAAGCCATCATGGAACGATACATAGGGTCCATTCCCTTCCCCTATACCAGACGCCGTTCGGACGTTCTGGTACGCCTGGAAATAGCTAAAAAATATCAATCGTACAAACTCGTGATATTCAGTGGGAGACAACACTAACTATCTGGACAGTGCATCTTGGCCAACCATGGTTCCTTGAGGTTCGTTGGTTATTCCGAACAAAACCACAACGTCGCGGTACTCGGGCTGGGAGATGAATTCGGCAATTATCCGAATATAATCCAAGGATCGCTGTGCATTTGCCAATCCCATCGGTCCATTAAGCACGTTCACAGAGCCGAGCTTTCCAGAGTGGTTCCAGCCATTCTGACTGCCAGGGAGGGAGTGGAAATCAAGATTAATGCGAATGCCATATTTGCGAGCCCACTGGATCGCCTTGAGGAAGTATCTTTGATCTATCAGCCCAAGAGAAGTATGCTCCTTCATAAAACTTACTGCCAAGATGTTTTGGCGAGGAAAGGTTCGCCAGCACGAGTCTCAATGGCCCAATATGGAAGAGGGATTCTCACAAAGTTGAGCCCAGCACCTGCGATTTCCGCAAAATCCTGCTCTGTCTATCAAGAGGGTAAGAAACGGCAAAATACTCGTTTTGAAAGACGATCTCCCACAATGAACGACTGATAGTGAGCCTCTAACTGACTGAGACCACCGTTGGCAGTATCAGCTGCCATGGCTTCACTCAAGGTCCATTCGTCAATGGCCTGAGTTGACGTATTTTGGTACTTCTCATAGAGGGCAGGTACACTGTCCCAATGATGTTAATTGTACAAGGGTAAATTGAATGCAAAAGCGACACTTGCATAAACTGCGAACAAGAGGTTAGCTAAAGCCGCACCGCTGATGAAAACTTACTGGTTCTGAAACAAGCCAACCGCCGAGGTTGACACTGTAGTGGGAGACAGCTGTCAGGCGGGAAAAAAGGAAATGTCTCGAAAATGACAAACCCGTATATCTTATCGGTACCAAATTTGAACGTTTGATTAAGAGGGGGTGTCCAGGAATTCGGTTGGGCATTGTTGTTAAACGGGTCATTCAGATCCCAGTACCATGTACCGTCGAACGGATTGATGTAGGTGAAGGTAGTCCCATTTTCGGTAGTGATGGTACTACCATTCCCTCCCGTGACTAGAGCAACACTGCCACTGCCACTGCCAGTTGATGTTGTACTCGCGGGACTTGCCACGGCGTTGTCCAACTTTGGCTTGATAACTGCGAAGTATACAGATAGGACAACTGCAATGGTGACGATGATTGCCGCAGCGATGGAGGCAGGGATCATGATGCTACGTTTTGACTTGGAACGCAGTGAGAAATAGGCCGAGCGTTTCTCCTCAAGATAACGATGGGGTTCGGCAGGATCAGGAGTGGCAAGGCCCGGGTCATCCCGGTACCCGAGGAGTTCTGCATTAGCAGAATCGGATCGAAGCGCATAGACAGAGGAGTTGAGTGCGGAGGGTGCGCTGTGAAACGTATCGTGCGATACGAGCGAACCGCGGTACTCGCTGTTACCTTCGAAATCGCGGGCTCCGGGGAGAAAACGGGGTGGTGTCGCACCTCGGGCCATACCTTCTGGAAAGGTGGTGAGTTCGACGGGGGGCGTTTCAAAGCTCGAAGTGAGTGGAGAAGGGGTATCGTAATAGACGGTGTCTCGCGGGTCGTGTGCCAGGGGAAGGGGGTCATAAGAAATGTGGGGGGAGTGTGCCCCAGGGTTGTGAGACATGGCTTGAGGTGAACGAGAGGCTGCCGGGTTGATCTAAAGCCCAGCCGAACAGCGATCAAAGTACAAAGTATTAATGGGTGTAAAATGACGAGGGCGTGGGGGGTGAGGCCGGGGCCACGTTGCAAGGGGATGTGGGACGGACGTCTTCGGAAGGGTTTTGGTCAGTCGGGAGAGAGCAACAGTCCGGCCGTCCGAGGGTGTGTCAATATGAGACGTGACGTGGGAGAGACACCAAGTCGCCATCGGAAATTAAATAAGCTACACGTATCACGTGAGCTTGGCTAGCTGGACGCGACGCGTTCGCTTCACCACAACCGCATCATGACCCGCACATACTCTCGCCGCCCACTCAAGTTGCCCACGCCAGATATCCCCAACGAAAACGTCCCTCTGCCCAGGAAGCGTCTCCTCTCCAAACGAAAGCCAGGAGCACCGCGCAGCAATCAACAATCCCTAACCCAGCTCCATTTTGCACTCGACTCCTCGGTCCTTAGGACGTGCTCGCTTTGCGGTCTGTCCTACACAAAGGGTGCCCCAGACGACGAGGCCCTACACCGTTCCCACTGTGGCCGAGTTCAAAGGGGCATGGAGTGGGGAAAAGAAGAGGAACGTGAGACTCTCAAAGCCAGCGTGGACGAAGTTGCCACCAGCATCAAGCTCAGAGACGGCACAAAGGGGCGCATCATCTGCTTCCCCGCGAGTGTGGGTGGAAAAATCGGAACAAAGGTCGGATCATGATAGTAGTCAGCTTCTCCATGTTGACGAGCACCTAGCTCGCTCATCTACTAGAAACCATCAATCTAGCACTCGCGTCCCCGCCATTGACAGAGTCAATCCTCAAGTGTTCCAAGGCATACCTTTTCCTGCTCCCTCCAACATCAAATGCGCACCGCGAGAAGATCGTGGGCTGTGTCATTGCTCAACGTATCTCGACCGCCATGGCAATCGCTACGTCGGAAGCCACCATCTCAGTCGACGCGCTACACCCTCATGACAACTCTCATATCTCTCCATCCCGCATGCAATCCCTCGTAGCTGTCGATACGAGTTCCGGACTGTTTTGTCACCCCAGCCCACTACCCACTCCACTTGGAATACCCCGACTATTTGTCCCCTCGGCACATCGGCGTCAGGGCATCGCAACCCAGCTACTATCTGCTGCTGCCGCTACTTTTATACACGGGTGTCCGCTTGACCCTACCAAAGGCCAAGTCGCCTTCACACAGCCAACCGAGCGAGGCTGTGCCGTGATGGAAAAGTGGGGCAAAGGTTTTGTCCGCATCTACGAAGAATAGAGTGCTATATGTCTAACGAATCCAAGGATGATTTAGTTGTGCACATCATAAATGCTTATACGGAAGTGGTATTCTCTTATGTTTAATTGGTAATGCCGCACTGTGTCTGTGGACAATACATGTATCAAAGATACCTCTAGACTTCGGTTGGGTGATCGCACGCCTCCGATGAATTCAGTCAAAACTGGATTCCTGAACGTCGAACAAGAGGCCGGAAAACGAGTTACAGAGGGATGAATGATAAGATTCCTGGAGGCTGCGGAGGTACAACATGATTGAGATAAGTTACTGAGCGATATGACTATATGTATATGACAACCAAACTTGAAATGATTGTTCATGTAAAGGACCAGTATCTGTCTTGATCGGCTCTCAACGCAACGACTTCTAGATGCATGCCAACACAGTGCTTCGATTGTACGACCTCTCACAGCCAGTCCTCCTTTGTAGTTACATTTCGACTTTCGCATTGTTGGGCAAGTTACTCGGAGGTGGCACAAACGTCTGTTTGGTGCAAATCATTAGCCAGGATCACGGCGCGAGTCTGATGTGTACTTGCCCTAGCTTTGATACCACCGGCACTGGGCAACCGGGTGGATCCATTGCTGAGCCACGCATCCACTTCAGCGGCCGCCCCACGACCCTCACTAAAAGATATTCAATCCTGAGTAGCTGCAATATATCGCCACTCGGAACCGCTTACTTGATACCCCAAACAATAAGAGATTGTCCACGGCGACAGTCCCCAGCAGCAAAAATGCCCTTGACATTTGTCGCGTACTTCTATATGGGGTGTTAACTCTGCTCAAGTGCATGGTAATCATACATACTTTGTTGGGAGTTTGGATATTCGAGCGTCCGTCCTGTTTCACGCCAAGAGCATTGATAACTTCGGCCTGAGGCCCGAGGAAGCCGAGAGCTAGGAAAACTAGCTGGGCTGGGAAGAATTTCTCCGAACCAGGAACTTCCTCCATCTTCCAGCGACCTCCAGAATCTTTGGTCCACTCAACGCGAACTAAGGCAGTCACAGGTCAATTAGACGGGAGCAAGATATCCGCGCAAGATACACACCAGTATTCAATCCTTTCAACTTTCCACTGCCATCCAAGATGAACTCTTTGGTAGAAATGCAGTATTCACGGGGATCTAAAGACAACTTCAGTTATGAATATGCAGTACCGTATATTACACACCAGTGCCGAAATGGGCTGCAACTTCAGTGTGTCCATAATCGGTCCTGAATATCCTGCATTGCACACATAGAGTGAGCATCGCGCACAACCAAAAGACAATGTAACCTACCGAGGCCATTGTGGCCATGGATTGTCCCTTCCTCGAGAACCGGGTGGCTTGGGCAACAACTCGAAGTTTGTCACAGACTTCGCACCATGGCGCATGGATGTACCAATACAGTCATTACCAGTATCACCGCCGCCAATCACGATGACATCTTTTCCTCTGGCATCGATGTAAGAGCCGTTTTTCAACTCAGCGTCCAAAAGGGATTTTGTATTCAGCTAAGAAAAATAAGTAAGGGAATGACCGAAACGGAAACCAGCCTACCTGGAGAAACTCCATGGCAAAGTGGACACCGTCGACGTTTCGGTTGGGAATCTTTAGATCTCGTGGCCAAGTCGCGCCAGTGCAGACGACGACAGCATCGTTCTCTTCATGCAAGGTAGCCGCGTCAACATTAACGCCGACATGGGCATTTGGCACAAACGTCTTATATGCTATCAGTGACGGCGAGGGGAAATCATATTCAAGGTGCTTACAATGCCCTCGGCAGCCATGAGGTCCAGCCGCCGCTGTACAATCGCCTTGTCAAGTTTCATGCTAAAAATAGCTCAGCAACGCAACTTCGAGCATGTATTGGTGCCACTTACTTAGGGATGCCATACATCAGAAGCCCACCCATGCGGTCATTGCGGTCATATACATAAACGAAATGACCGGCCTTGTTTAGCTGGTCAGCGCAAGCAAGGCCTGCGGGCCCAGATCCAATGACGGCAATCTTTTTGCCCGTGCGGAACGTTGGCGGGTTAGGAGCCATCCACCCCATCTCGAAGCCCTGGGTTGTGATGCTGAGTGTGCAAACTTGAACCGTCCATGGTCAAGGAATCTCACCTTGTCGATAATAGCACACTCGATGCTCTTGATACCAACAGGCTGCTCATTAATTCCCAAAACACATGCACCCTCGCATGGAGCAGGGCAGACGCGTCCCGTGAACTCAGGGAAGTTGTTCGTCATAAGAAGCCGATTGAGTGCATCTTTCCACTGACCCTTGAAGACCAGATCGTTCCATTTGGGAATGATATTAGAGATCGGACATCCAGTGTCTGACTGACAGAATGGAACGCCGCAGTCCATGCATCGGGCAGATTGATACTTGAGTTCGCTCTCCGTAAGACGAGTGGAAATCTCCTTCCAGTCTTTGACTCGCTTTCGGGGGGGTCTGTACGCCTCGTTGAGCCGCTGGTACTTCATGAACCCGCGAGCCTTATCCAATTTGTGAAGTCGTTGTTTGGTAGTCGATTCGTCAACAAGGGAATCCTCAATGTCACCGACGGAAGGTTCATGGCGTTTGAAGAGATTAGGAACGTTCGGGGTGGGCTCCTTGGGGAGTAGGATATCTTCGAGAGCCTCCGAAGCGAGATCGACCTGGCTGGCTGTTCGGGAAGGAACGAGATCAATAACGTTCGAGCGCATCTTCTCTTCCTTCTCTTTCGCAGCCTGCGCTTCCAGGACACGTTTGTAATCCAGAGGCATGACCCGGACGAAAAGAGGAAGGAGATGATGGAAATCGAGCAGAACGTGGTTGGCGACCTCTGAGCCGGTATAGTGGCGATGGTCTTCGATGAGACTACGGAGAGAAGCAATCTCTTTGGGATCCGTGACTTTGCCAAGTTCTACCATCTCCATGTTAACCTTGGAGGAGAATGTATGAGCTGTGTCGAGAACATAAGCTATTCCTCCGCTCATTCCTGCAGCGAAATTACGACCGGTAATGCCAAGAACTACAACTCGCCCGCCAGTCATATATTCGCAGCCGTGATCTCCAGTGCCTTCAACAACGGCGTTTGCACCAGAGTTTCGAACAGCGAAACGCTCTGCAGCGATACCTCGAATGAATGCTTCACCTGATGTCGCGCCGTATAAGCAGACGTTGCCTATAATGATGTTTTCCTCTGCTTTAAATGTCGACTGTTTTGGTGGGTACACGATAAGGCGTCCCCCGGACAGGCCTTTGCCAACGTAATCGTTAGCGTCTCCTTCCAGCTCGATCGTGATCCCGGGAGCGAGGAATGCCCCACAGGATTGACCAGCGGACCCGCGCATGCGAATATGGATAGTATCCTTGGGCAAGCCATCTTCGCCATACAGTTTGGAGACACGGTGAGACAAAGAGGTACCCAGAGCACGGTCGGTGTTCGTCACTTCGCACTCGATGTGAACAGGAAGACCCTTGGTGAGCGCGGGCTCCGATTCGTCGATGAACTTGTTGTCGAGGCGGATGTAAAGCTTGTGGTCTTGTTGACGAACACGGTACGTGGCTGCGCCAGGGCGCATCTGCCATGCGGGCTTAAGCACGGCGGAGAGATCAAGGTGAGCAGTCTTGATCGTGCGGAGTTTCTCGTCGATCTTCAGCATGTCAGCACGCCCAACCATCTCGTTGATGGTGCGGAACCCGAGCTTCGCCATGATTGTACGAAGTTCCTCCGCAAGGTAGTAGAAGAAGTTGATGACCTGCTCAGGTTGGCCGGCGAATTTCGCCCGAAGTTGAGGATCCTGAGTAGCAATACCAACAGGACAGGTATTCACTGTGAAGGCGACTGTAGGCAAGAGATGTTGAACACAGAAAAAGGAAGACTTACAATGACATTTGCGCATCATAATGCAACCCATTGCAATGAGGGGTGTCGTGGCAAAGCCCCACTCCTCTGCACCAAGCAAGCAAGCGATTGCTATATCACGACCAGTCCGAATCTGACCATCCGTTTGAACGGTTACGCGGCCGCGGAGGTCGTTCAGAACGAGAGTTTGATGTGTTTCTGCGAGGCCAAGTTCCCAAGGTAATCCAGCATACTTGATACTGGTCCAGCGAGAGGCACCGGTGCCACCATCGTGACCAGAGATCAGAATGTGATCTGCTTTGGCTTTCGCGACGCCGCTGGCGACGATGCCCACACCGACTTCTGAGACAAGCTTCACCGAGACGCGCGCGCGAGGGTTCGAGCACTTCAGATCGTAAATAAGCTGCTTAAGGTCCTCGATGGAGTATATATCATGATGGGGAGGGGGTGAGATTAGGCCGACACCAGTAGTCGAGTGACGAGTGCGAGCAATCGAAACCGAAACCTTGTGACCCGGGAGCTCACCACCTTCTCCGGGCTTTGCGCCTTGCGCCATCTTGATTTGCAATTCGTCTGCATCAGCCAAGTAGTTGGACGTGACACCGAAGCGACCTGAGGCAACCTGTTTGATGGCGGATCGCATCGTATCGCCATTAGGGAGGACTTGCGACCTTTCCGCATCCTCCCCACCTTCACCAGTATTCGACTTGCCGCCAAGTCGATTCATAGCGACGGCTAGGGTAGAGTGGGCCTCCATGGAAATCGATCCGTAAGACATAGCTCCTGTAACGAAACGCCGGACAATCTCATTCCAGGGCTCGACTTGCTCGATAGGAATAGGCGTTGCATTTTCTAGCCGGAAATCAAGTAGCCCACGCAAGTGGATGCGCTTGGCTTGCTCGTTGGCGTTGCGAGCATACGCATCGTACGCTGTTTGGTTCTTCTCCCTTACGGCGTCTTGCAAACTGGCAATGCCTGCAGGATCGTTGATGTGCGCCTCGCCACCGTCCCGCCAGTGGTACTCGCCTGACTCAGGCATACCAGACGGTAAGATGGTCTCTCGGGAAGGCCAGCCACGTTCATGAAGCTCGAAGGCATCGAGTGCTAGTAGATCGAACGTCGCGCCCTGAACTCGTGACGCAGTCCCTGTGAAGCAACGTTCCACCACTTCGCTGTGCAAACCGAGGGCTTCAAAAATCTGGGCTCCCTTATATGACTGAAGAGTGGAAATACCCATTTTCGACATAACCTTGAGAATTCCATTGTCAACGGAGATTCGATAATTGGTGATCAAATCCTTGACAGACTTGTCACCACCCTTGATGCTGCAAAATTGCGTCAATTCTTGTCGAAACACAAAGCCATGCTTTGTCAACTTACAGCCCTTCTCGACCAACTTTATGTATTGTTTCAAGCATCAACCAAGGGCAGACGGCATCCGCCCCATACCCAACGAGAACGCAAAGGTGATGCACTTCGCGAGCCTCGGCTGTTTCGACCATTAATGCGACCTTCGCACGCTTCTTTTGCAGGACGAGGTGATGATGAACGCCACCACACGCCACCAACGCGGAGAGAGGTACACGAGAGGGTCCAGTGGCGCGATCGGACAAAATGATGACTTTGATACCGTCCTCGATAGCCTGTGCTGCCTCGCTGCAGACACGCTGTAATGCTAGCTGATATCCGGGGATACCTTCGTCCTTCTGGAAAGTGATGTCGATTGTGATCGATGGCCAGGTAACGTATGCGGCCTTCAGGTTTTTCATCGCACACATTTCCTCAAGAGACAACAACGGAGAAGGAAGAAGAATGCGGTGGCACTGTTCTGGCTTCATTTCCAGAAGATTGCCCTCGGGCCCGACGTATGCTTCAAGTGACATAACGATGCTCTCTCGTATTGGATCTATGGGCGGGTTGGTGACCTGGGCGAATAGCTGACGGAAATAGTCATAAATAATACGAGGCTGCGTGGCCATTGCCGCTATGGGGGCGTCGTTCCCCATGGAGCCTAGTGCTTCCTTGCCGTTTTCGACCATCGGAAGCATAAGAAGATTGAGCTGTTCAACCGTGTAACCAAACGCGAGGGATTTAGGATCGTTGCTGAGCGGTGCATCATCGATGATGGGATCGATCGAGACATTACTGCGAATTACACGCTTAATGATGTTTGGAACATGTAGGATGTGAGTTTCAATCCATGATGCGAAGTCTTGCTTGGAAGCTGTGTTCCGTTTGAGCTCCTTGTCATCCACAACCCTTCCTTCAAGTGTGTCGACGAGAAGCATGCGACCAGGCTTTAGACGGCCTTTCTGCACAACCTTCTCCGGAGGGATGAAAACAGCACCAACTTCAGAGGCACAAACCATAATGTCCTCATTACTGACGACAAAACGACACGGTCGCAGACCATTACGATCGAGATTAGCACCGCAATAACGGCCGTCGCTGAAGGTAAATAGGGCAGGACCGTCCCAAGGTTCTTGAACGCAAGCAGCCCAGTTATAGAATGCTCGCTTTCCGGGTTCCATATGCTCGTTTCCCTGCCACGCCTCGGGTATGAGCATCATGATGGCTTCCGGCAACGTGACGACGCCATTCACGACAAGTAGCTCGAGTACGTTGTCGAAAGCAGCGGAGTCGGAACCCCCGGTTTCAATGATGGGATAGAGAAGGTCGAGCTGATCACTGAAGCTCGTCGATGAAAGTACACCTTCACGAGCCCTCATCCAATTTTTGTTGCCACGAACAGTGTTGATCTCGCCTAAAGTGACGTGTTAGATCTTACCTGATACTCTCGAGGACGATATACACTGACCGTTGTGAGCGGCCCACCTCATTGGCTGGGCACGATCCCACGAGGGGAAGGTATTTGTAGAGAATCGGGAATGCACCAAAGTAAAGTGGGAACAGTACAGAACGTGATTGAGGTCATGATAGTAGTTGTACACTTGGGGAGGTGAAAGCTGCCCTTTATACACGATGTTCTTCGAGGATAGTGAACAGACGTAGAAGCCCTTCGCGACCGTACTTTATATACAAGAAAGTCGGGATATTGTTGAGCGAATTTCATTGCTTTGAATGGATGAGAAAAGACAAACATAGTATGAGTGGCATGCTTGCGCAAGACGTAAAGCTGTCGTTCAAACAGTTTGGCATCGAAAGGACCATTCTGACATGTCGTGCTGTCACCATAGTGATCACGAAGAACAACGAAAGGTTGATAAATCGCCGGCTCCTTGCTGCTGGCGGCAGGACCTAGAATGGTGCCGTCTGTCGGAACTTCGCGCCACCCGAGCACACGAAGACCCAATCCACTAGCGACGTTGGAGAAGATCGCTTGGAAGTTTTGAAGTTGGATGGGGTCATTGGCCTTGAAGAAAACGTTGCCGACAGCATACTCGCCCGATTCGGGCAGGACGCAACCAATGTCCCTTTCAGCCTCTCGCTTGAAGAAGAGGTGTGGGATACCGGTCATGACGCCAGCACCATCGCCATCGCGGCTGTCAGCCCCAGTGGCACCACGATGGGTCATGGCACAAAGGAGTTGACGAGCATCGGAGACGATTTTATGGCATTGCTCCCCTTTGATATGACAAATGAAGCCTACACCGCAAGCGTCTCTCTCATACTCTGCGAGATAAAGACCTTGATCAGCGGGAAGAGATTGATCCCAAGAATCGGGATTGCGTTGGACAGCATGGAAGCCGCTATCTGTTAAAGAAGATGCCTCCGAAACCAGAGGGAGCTGGGACACGCCCGAATATGCCATAGAAAAAGCAATGTGGGGTGTTCGAGGGGGAAGCTTTCAGTGAAGATATGATAAACTTCTATGCTCCGACCGATGATTCGGAGGCGGAACACCGGCGGACCTCCACTCGGGTGCTTACGGTGCTTACAAATCGTGGCACCGGATCAGAAAAGACTCGAGTCCTTGGCATTATGTCAATGAACCCCCGCCGCCACACTCATCTTGGCAGCAAAGAATAAAAATAAAAATAAAAATAAAAATAAAAAACGAGCACTGGCCTCATCCTCCGAGGGTAGAAATCATAGGCAACGATGCCGATCAGCGCTAGCACCCATCAAGTCCGAGGTCCGCTGAGAAAAAGAAAGAGAAAACAAAAAACACAGTAGCACCCTAACCCGCAAAACTCCATGTCACATCTGGGCGGAAATTACTTACAGGTATCGTAAGGGACGCGATATTCCCCGAACATGCTGTGCACAAGGGGTTCCCCAGGATCCGCATGCGGTAACGCGAGAAAAGACCCTTAGTACCTTGCAGTAAAGGTGAGGGCCCCACGAGAGTAGCATGCCCCATGCTCAGTTGCCGTGGAACAGGGACCGTCTTCCGTGCTGAACTTCGTGCCCCAAAAGCTCGTTCTGAGCCTCGAGCGCCGTGGCAGAAATCTGAATTAGCCCTCGGAACCGGACAACAATGCCGATGCATCACACGGCCGCAGCAGCACGACAGACAAGGGACAGCCAGCGTGTGCATGTGATGAGTCCATGCAACGACGAGTCAGGTAATTGCCGAACACCGGTGCGACAGTCGCGTGGCTAGGCGAGGCTGCGCGCCCTGGACTGAGGTTCTCATGTTTGTCAGTCTGAAGGGCAGGACCAACAGAACTTACCAGCGTTGTGTCTCGCAGTAGAGCGACAACACTGTATCTGACGGAGATTACAATAGACGAGAGAGCGAGATCCGACTGAGGCTGCTACTACAGCACGCAACAACCCACCACACCGCGGAGAGCCGACCAAACGCCCAAGAAGCCAATCATGCGCATGGGTGAAAATAGAAGATGCTGACTCGGAGGTCCCCACAGTTGTTTTACTTGTCGTCAGTGCATGTTGACACTGAGCTACGCATCAGGTCAGCAAACAGCCAGCGTCATGTCTTGACTTAAGTGGTAGATTAATTCTACTTTTGACAAGGAATTGGCATGCGCAGCACATTCCCTCATCTCAGCCTCGTCAGGGAAACATAAATTTGGCTCAGCTGAGAGGCACCAGGTCACGGGAGAAGTTCCTCGCCCAAACCGAGTTTTAGAGCTGAACACGAGGCAAATTTACATAATACTCTGATACCGAGTTCGTCATACGGACTTCAAGACAATGAAGACAACAGCCTTCAGATCACGTCGTCCAAAGATGGGACAAGGCATCGTGAAAATGACCCAAAGGTGCTACGCGGAGTTTGTAGGGACCAGAACTTCCAAGGTTTGAATATATTAGGAGTCATCAACTTCTACTGGTAGATTACCATCTTTGGAGAGCAATCGCCTTACTGGAGACGCGTGAACAGTTGATGGTGGATGTAGACCGAGGAGGTGGATGTGGCCTGCCTAGATCTCTTCTGATAGGTCACAGGAGATATCGAGAAGGTCACAGGAAAGTCGACTATTTCCATTCGAGAGTACCATCTATTTTCCGGTAATCATGGCGCTCCATGAGGCAGGACCTATCGACGTTCAACTTTCTGCCAACCTAAACTCATTGTTCCAATACTGAGAATCATAGAATTCCAACTGCGAATGTTGGCTGTCCGAGCTAGAACACCTGTAAATTGGCATGACTCGCGAGTTCCGCGGAACTGGAGAGGCGGTTCAGAGATGGACTGGTGCAAGTGTTGAAACCGAAGAACCGTCCGGGCTAAACCGAAGTGTCGCACATTGCAAATAATTTCCAAAGGCGATTGCCGAGATGACTTCATTCATGTTCGAAACACCCATTTATATCTGATCACTAGATGGTCCTCCAGGCCAGGGATGTGCCCCTTGATATGGAATCAGCCTGCCCCATCGTGAAGCGCACAACACACTGCAGCTGGATGAAGTGTCTCGATGAACGGATCATTTAGTAACAAAAGTTCGACATACCCTTGTGATGCCCATTATATTGTCGCACAGTCTCGCCCGAAGCCATCTCCCAGAGTCGAGCAGTGTGATCCGAGGACGCTATCGACCGGTACACACCAGAAATTAATGGTTAAGTCAGATAACAGTTTCTCACCTGTTACCAGATATGCAGAGTCCGCACTAAAAGCACAGTCCCACACCCATCGCTGATGCCCTTGGAGCACTTTCTCTTGCTTCAATTCATAAGTCTGAGATATGGACCATATCTTCACCGTAGTATCCGCAGAGCATGTGGCGAGATACCTAATGCATCCGCATGAGCCCCGGGTGTATGCAGAAACTCAGATACATAACTTACCTAACGTCAGGACTGAGAAGGACGCGGGTTATATACTTCTTATGCGCACTGAACTTGGTTACGGCCTGGTATCTTGGGAGTTCAGATTTCTCTTCGTTAATCTTCCAGACATAGCATTTGCCCTAATTACGGAATGATGAAAGCTAACTCGACCCAAGCAGTGGAGCCATGCCTTATTATTTCCAGCAACCAAACACGATCCGTCGGAAGCCAGGCTGACAGACCTGATAGGCACATCGCCGGCAGGGGTCTTGCGCTTGTGCGTTAAGAAATCGGGAAAGTGGAGATAAATTTGACGTACCAGTTCATGGGAACAGAGATTTTCAGATAGGTCCCACTGTTTGATGCATCCGGCCTGATCGCACGAGATGAGCTCTCCTTGATTGGGATGGACGCAGACATCGTTGACTGGGCATGTATGTATTAGCATCATCTCGAGAGCAATATGATAAGATGAGACAACCAGGGGCGCCATTATCATAAGTGCGGTGCACTTGTGTACTCCTGAAGCAGCAGGTGAACGAAAGCCCTAAAACTGTTAGACTTGGAATGGATGAGTACCTGAGGTCCCATATCCTGATCGTGCCATCTTCACTACCAGTAACTAGCCATTTCCCTTCACTGTGGAAGGAAACGGAGGTGACATTCATGGTGTGAGCATCGAGACAGGTCAGCTACCGGATCGCATACTTCAATACGTAGGCTACGGAGATGGAGGGGAACCAACCGGGGTGGAGGAAGTGCTAGCGACTTCGTAAATGTACACTTTCTTGTGGATTGCCGCAGCGAGTAGACGCTTGCTAAGAGCCGGAACGTGAACGAGACGCCTCCACCAGAGGAAAAGAGCTGAATTACTCAGGAGAGATAGCGAGACGATTTACTTGCTAATGACAAACCCAAGTATGACCTGACTTGTATAGCGTGTTTGAAAAGACGATGCTCACGCCAGATTCCCCCGACCTTGCGATGGTGCGGGAGCAAATCCCACTCCAAGCTTCCCAAAATCTGATTTCATGGTCGTACGAGCCCGTCACTAGAACGACCGACATTCTGGGTCTGTTGTAGTCGATGATAAATGAGGGTTCTCGAGAACGCTGCGACTTCCAAAACGGATTTTCGACGAATTATTTACTTAAATAATTGGTTGTCTGAGCTCCGCTATTTTCCCATGCACCGCTGCTTTGACAGTTGATATACCCCTTCATTTTGTCGCCTCGCGTTTCTCTTCAGAAAGTTGCACACGTATTTACATGATCCTCACTTTCAAGATCCACCGACAGTCTGCTCTGAATTCCGTTCATTTACAGAGCTCCGCTCAGATGAAATCGCTGGGGCCAGGCCGAGGATCAGGTCCGGCTGATGAAAGATGGCAACGTGTGCGTAATTGGATATGTCTGCCACGCGTCACTCTAGGATCATTTGCTTCATCGCGGGTGGGCTCGTGGATACTGGAGTTCTTGGGGACCCAAGCACTATTACGTCCCTTCCATGATGGCGTTCTGCCTCGACCTTCACGAGTTCATACATTTCATAACTCACAGCTAAGACATTGTCGCACTTAATTTACCAGGGATCTCAAACGTGCATTCAGTCGCGCGACGAGCCGTCGTCCGTGAATTAATCGAGTTCGGCTATTGCAATCGCTCTGGCTAGTAATGTGTCGTTACAGCTGTTCTTCGCAAATCCAATAAGCGACATTCTTAGATTTCCGCACCAAACAACTACGGGTTGCAAGAACAAATTAGGCACGCCGTTCAGTAGGTCCTATCACCGACTGGTCCCCGCTGGGAGCTTGAAGTAATCTTGAGATCGAAGGAGGACAGATCTAACTAAACACTCAGGTTTATAAGGCGAGCGCAACCCACCGGCAATGACACCCAACGACCTCCACTACCTGCCGTTCTCTGCCTACTATTTTGGCTATGAACGCGTTTCCCGTAAGTTGCCACTGTTCACTCATCAGAATACTGTTGACATGGTCCATACCTTAGAACGGCACACGAGTTTTCTTCTGGACCGCCGCCGGCGAAATCAAGTACGGCACAGTACATTCCACTAGCCGCCTTGCCGATGTAAGTCCTCTTCTTTAATATGCGCTGCACTTGTGTCTAACAGTCTGTAGGGGACGCAAGTTGTCGTTATAGCGATAGATGGGGGCGAAGGTCATCGCAGTCTGCCGTAAGCAACTTGAATAGTGCGAAGCCCGAACACAACTGCTAACGCCAACCAACAGTGTTTCCAGTGTCTCAAAAGTACACTGAGCCGAACCGTTACTTATTCCGGTGCACACATGCATCTGCATTGTAGATCTCATTACATTCGCTAGAGCCATTGCACGGACTTCACATCCCCACACTGTATCAATCTGTTTCCCATCTGCCATATAGTTATTTATTCGCCTGTAGCCGTGGTCTGTTCCTAATGCGCACCACGTCGTGTTTCGCTTTCAATACACCAGGCTTAGATTCCGGAAACCGTATCAAATGAGTAATTTTGTTATGGCGTGTCTCCAAACCGCATGGTATCCAGTTACCAGGGTGCTGGGAATCGGGACATAAATCCGACTGCACGTTTTGCTGTTTCGCCCGGTAGACCCGTAAACGTAGGCAATCGCTTGCTGATCCCATCCCTGGGCGACGAGACAAAATTGGGGCGGGAACTCAAGCGAGGATTTGACATCGAGATCTAGACTGTCGAGTAGGCGTGTGAGATCGGGGTTGGACATACACTCGGTTTTCTGGATCACAGGCAAGTAACATCTGCTGAAGATGGCCCAAGTTGTCCGATCGCGGCGTCTGCGTGTATTCCCCCCGTTCTGGAGGGTCTGTACCCCGGAGGTCGGAGACTGCAACGTCATTAGCGTTGGGGTCGACACAACACCCGTCCAAGTGACTAATTTAGAAGTACCCCGTTTGTCCAAATGTCGCAATCTCTTCACATCATGTCCGCGCTCCAAGTTGGTCAAGTTGTGCATGCGAGCGAATGATAAGTAGTTCAAACGCTATTGAGTAAATAGAATCCAAAAAATGTTGTTGTTTCACATTCGATGCGATCCCGTGTACAGAATTGGTTTCACATTGAAACGGAACACGGGGTCGCTCCGTACGTGCCGCTCTATCGCTCGAGTCAAAAGAACTCGAGCGTCGACGATGTGACACGTCTGAATACGTTGTACATACCAGGGCCGAGATGTAAATTATGATGGCTCGTTCAGCAAACCAGTGGCTCGTGTTCACGCGTACCAACTTCAGCCTTCCCTGTATTGTCCCAATCCTAACTGGACCTAATCATTATACTGATACGTTGCCTGCACTCGGCTTCATCCCTGTCTGTTGACGGCAGGATCGCATGCCTCCAGTGGTAACGGACATCATCTCTGCAATTACACTCAGCACAGAGATTCGACCTAGATGCATATATGTTACCTCTGTAGATAAATGCTACCAGACGGAAGCAATATATCAAAGCTCTCCGACTCTCCAGGGCTTGGGGATTCCATCCTTAATGTCCTTGTAGCCCCTAGGCACACACCTAAGATCCATTTACCGCTCGCAGTGACATTATCTATGTGAGGAAGGATTTCCCCAGACGAAGCCAGGTGCAACAAGTGAGTCTGTGTGTCTTTCGAAGGGTAGAGCGCTCGCAGGCGGTCCAGTACTGGAGTCAGGCCGCGAAGTTCAGATTCCGGCCACGAAGAGAGGCGCATTTCGCGATAATCCCGAATAACATTGTCATAGTGACCCTTGGGGAACGAACAGTCGAAAACAGAGGGATCTTTGGCTATGTACGCACCTCGTGAAATGTATAGTAACAGTCTGGCAAGAATACACTCTCCACGGGAGTACCGTCCGAGACTGGATTCCTAGCACGATATTCGTTCTGAAGTCTACGAACACGTATGCTCTCACTGGCGTCGAGTTGGCTCAGGGCCGTCGTCAGAAGTAATCGCTGCTCGTGGACGTCCAAGAAGTTTGGGAAAAAAGTAAAACCCTCTGGTAGTTCTGGTAGCAAGCCGTTGGCCGTTCTGGAGGATGTCAGCTGCCTGACAATTCTTTCTGAGTGAACGGATGGAGCGAAATGTTTCGGAATGCCTCGAAAACGTCGCATTGGGTGTTCATGCACATGTACTAAGCGCATCGTGTTGCAAAATTCCCAAACTGGAATGTTCTCATCACCTCGGGTCCTTGTTTCCGCCAACACATTGCAAGGCGCTAGAAAGGAGGATAGCTCTACGATACTGGAGAACTATTCTCCCTCCAATACCCTACCAGAAAGCCAATCAACCGACGCGAATCAATACGCTTCATGAGTCATGACCACCCACGATGAAGTCGCTGTTCCGCTTTCGAGCCAGGAAGAGCGAGGTAGCTCCCTCTATGCTGCGTTAGCTCGGACGACCACGCGCGCTATGACTTTGTATTTCTCCCGCCCGGTGAAGTTGTTCAGGCCATCCAAAGGCAAGTCAAACACCATGAAGATTCTCTCTGCTAACTGTCCGCAAACCCAGTGAGCGGCTGGCACTCACTCCGGGGACATGCTAACAGCCATGGTACTACTCTCAGTCCTCGATATATCGTCTCACTCATCAAGGGTCAAGGTGTGGTATCCACCCTCCTCTCGAGTGCGTCCGAATCGAGGCTCATATCAGTGTAGTTCATGGTAATACCTAAACACTTCGTACCACCAATGCTTGCCAACGCAGTGTTGGGAACGGTGCTTTGGACCACGTACACCGAGTGCTCTAGTTATCTACAATCTCACCTCGGAATTCACTCGATGTTTACGGTCGCATTGTCAGGTGCTGCTGCGGGTGGTATGCAAGCCTTAGTCGCTGCACCTGTGGAGAATGTGAGACTCGTCATCGAGGGCGGAACTGGGAGAGGATGGTCCCATGCGTGGAAGGAGGTCTTCCGGGAAACACAGCCGATACGCACCACAAGTAGGTCTGATCAAATCAGAGATATCAGACAAGTCAGGCTCTGGATGAAAGATGTCGGTGAAATGGCTGGGCGTGGATGGGCTGGATGGGGATGGGGATGTGGGAAGGATGTCTGTGGTAGGTGAGCTCGAATCAATGGTCAAAGCATCTTATCTGGCCGTTTTTTCAGGTTTCGCTGCTTTCTTCACAGTTTTCGAGATCACTCGCAAAGTAGCAAACTCAGTCAAACTCGCGACACGCCATGTTCTTCGAAGATTGGAGTCAGGGAACGAGGCATCCCAGAATGTTTATCTGCCACGATTTACCCACGCTCTCACACTCGTCTGCGGTGGCATGATGGCGGGCTTGACATACGAGATCCTCTGTAGGCCATGGGATGTGGCGCGCCGAGCTATCACCATCGAGAAGTCACACGTACTCCATCCGAGCAGCCGACAATCGTCATTCTCTGTCCTGATGCAAAAACTTCACAGAGATGGCATAATATCATTCTTTCGTGAACATTCGGCGGGTATTCCTGGACACCCCGAGTTGCGATCCAACGCTCACCGTCGGATCTCCTCCGCTCTTCGGACACTCGGTCGCGTTGGTCCGTGGGGCGCGGGTTTTCTGGTATGGGAGTCATTTAGTCCAGGTTTGGATTGAAATGTAGATTTAGGAATGAAATTCTTGGGTTTTTGATGTCGAATCGTGTTGATCGCTGTGAGGTGTTTCCAGTTAGTTCCGGTAAATGAAGTTTGTCAATTGCAGATTTCTAGGGGAGCTTCGACCTGCAACGCGAATGCTCCACGACCGTTCTGCAAACAATCGAGCTTGGTCCGAGTCCATCACACAATAATCCCCGTGCACATGCTCCGTGGCATCCTGATGTGGCTGTACGGCCCCATCCTTGTGGCGTTCGCTGAGTCGATGAGACCATGCAATATTCATCGTTCAAACCTTCCTCGATGACTGCCGCCAGGAGCGATGGAACCCGTCACCAGTGCAGCCCTCTTCATCCAGGAAGAGTAGGATTTGGTATCACTGGGAAGTTATCTTCACAATAGTCGTGATGTGCTTCAAGATTGGATCCAATTCGTTCATGGTCATGGAAGCCTGACCTAGTGATCAAAGAACAAAGGTCCGGTGCTTAATTTTCTGATTCCGCCTCGGATCGAGGTTGTTGTCTGTATTTTACCTCATTAGCCGACAAGATCACCGTGGACTTGTTCAGGTGGATGCTAGTTTCCGTTGATCGGAGCTTGACCCTGGCCCTCCCCAAGTTGGAGCATAATCATTAAACCTAGATAGACGGCAGTGATACGCAGTTATATGCATGGCAGAAGCGATCTGTGTCATGAATAGCAGGTTCGGTACATAGCATTTTGTTTCCGCTGCCCTGAAACCTGATTGATCAGGCCCTGACCGGTCTGACCCATCGAGTGGGGGAACTTTGAGCAGAGCACATAACGTTTGATGGTGCTGGCGCGTGGTTAGTGATCCACAACTGGTCATAACCTTGACCCAAGCTTTCATGACTTAAGCTTACTTCACGCTGAAATGTTTCTGATCCACTTACATTCACCCCTGAGTCTGAGATTCTCAATTCAATCTCGAATGCGAGAGTATCTCCTTCCCCCTTGGAACATGTCGGTAACACGCCTGCAGGTTATCCCTGTCGTTGATTTGACACCGGATGATCAATTTCCTTTCATGTCGACTAGGCTACGACGAGTTCGTCCGCATCTTATGTAGATGCCACTTGTTATACTGCTTCAAGGGGCATGTTGTCTGGTAGCTATCCGTCGGCTACCATCAGTCCGCAGAGTCGGGATCGACTCATCAAACAACACGGTTGGTGTTTCACCAAAATTGAGGATTGGTCAAGCGGTAGGCTGGCTATTATTACCGCGTACCGGGACAGAAAAGTACTACATACCATGTGAGGTGAGTCCTTTTGAATAGCTATCGCAATCGGAGCTGCCTTGCACTTCGAGTCTATCCGACTCATGTCCCGCGGCGTTGGCTTTGCATCGCTGCTTCATAATACGCATCAGCACGACGTAGTTGATCTCGCCTCAAGTAGCTAATAGAAAGAAGTAACCGTTTTCCTGGAGTCTATGTGGCCACTCGACCTTGACAAGATTCCTCTCAGACTGCGGAACTTCCAAGGGACCAGACTTGCGCCCGTAACGAACTTGCACGAACATTCTAGGCATTACATAAGCCATATATTTATTTTGAAGCGCAGGCCACCTCGATGATATCGAGCAAGAATTGCAGTTGGCGTTCGCGACACTAGAACATCTCGTTATCCTGGGATCATTTCACCAACATGCCGCGTTGTGCGCGAAAAGGGTGCGGTCAGGAATTTTCATCAGAAGAGAACACGGACACCAGTTGTCATTACCACCCTGGAGCACCAGTGAGTTTCGGCTGTCGGTCTTGTTAGATCGGTTGTTCCAAGCTATTACATTATTAGGTCTTCCACGAAGGGCTCAAGTCATGGTCATGCTGCTCAAGTGTCAACAAGCCGGTTCTCGACTTCGATGGATTCATGGCTATACCTGTATGCACGCCTTGTTGCCTGGCGGAGCACGTTCACCGCTAACGATGATCGATCACACGGGCAAGGGGTGTGAGGTTGGCGTACATACAGAGGCAGTACCGCAAGTTGTCCCTCAGGTGCCGAAGCCTGCAGCTACTCAGGTTCTCACAATGACGGAATCGAAAGAAGGAAAAGAAGTCTATTCCACGGGGCCGACACTTCAATCACAGACATCTGCGCCTCTGGTCACTACTCCCCCTGCTGAATCCGTTCTTCCCTCTCCCCCAGAAGAGGAGGATGATTTAAGTGTAACGGTCGCACCTGGCACACAATGCAGACGTAAAGGCTGTTGCGTAGTTCTCGCGAGCGATGCAGAGAACCGCATCGGAAACGGCGAAGGCACTGTTTGCACCTATCACTCAGCGCCAGTACGTTTCGGATTCTTCGCCGTCTTCGCTCATAGCTTCCCGTCCATTGACCGGATAAATTCATCCTGCAGCCCATCTTCCACGAGGGAAGCAAGGTATGTAACCCCGTAAATTACGTCGCTCGCGCACCATTCCCCACATACCTTTGTCTGTATTTTTGACGATTCTCATGCGATGTTCAGGGTTATCTATGCTGTAAACGGCGAGTCCTGGAATTTGAAGAATTCCTTAAGATCGAAGGATGCAAGAAAGGCCGCCATGTTTTTGTTCCGAAGCGGAGCGAAGAGCTGGTGCGTGGCACCACTTTTATTACGTCGCCATCCAGGCCGCTGATCGTTTTTTGATCTGTTTGGGGTCACCAGGCTGAACAGCCCACTATGTGCCGTATAGATCATTACCAGACACCGAACGAGGTGCACGTGTCTGTATTCGCCAAGCAAGCTGACAAGGACCGAAGCAAGGTAACAGTCGAAGAAACACAGGTCGGCGCTGCAATGCGGATGGCTATTAATCCTCTATTACTTTGCTCACGAGAGTATATACAGGTCCATTTTGATCTGTATCTCCCTGCACAGAAACGGTTCAAGCGGACTATTCAGCTCTTTGGTCCAGTCGAGCCGGAGGGATCTTCGTACAAGTTCTTTGGAACCAAGGTAGAGGTCGTCTTGAAGAAGTTGGATACCCGAAGCTGGACCGTCCTCGAGAAGACAACGCATGATCTCGGAAATATTAGCTTGACGTTTGGGGTTGGGGGTAGGACCGGTACGATTGGTGGCAAGGAAATTATACTTGACGAGCAGAATAGAAAACGAGGATTATGAAGAAATTGCCATGGATACTGAGATACTTTGTCGAAGAGATATTTGGCATGCACATTAAACAAAGAGTATGGTGTGATGCATGAATTCTATACGTGTATGTGTCAGGAGGTACGACAATCGCCGGACAATCACAGCTCGCCCGGTATCTCTATTTTCTGGAATATCTGGATAACGTCACCTTCTTGGAGATTATCGAAGTCCTGTAAGTTAACGCCGCATTCTGAACCTTTCCTAACCTCGGTCACGTCTTTCCTAAGCTGCTTCAGTGCATCTATAGAACCTGGCAACAAGTTCCAACTGAATACATCCACGATGTAAGCATGTCCATGCTCACCTTCATATATAGTTTTCTCTTCTCTTAGCACCCTGACCGGACTTGATCGTTGCACAATCCCATGGGCGACCCTGCATCCAGCAATCCTTTTGTAACCTCCTTTGATTTGGATCTCGAATAGCTGGAGCACTGTCGCCTCGCCGGTGACTTTGATGTCGTAAGTACATGGTAGGAGAGATACAACGCGATCTCGGACGTCGTCGATGACGCGGTATATGATGTCGGATGTATAAATTGGGACGTGGTTCTGGGAGGAGGAAGCTCGGACAGTCCGTGGTACGCCGACAGAAAATGCGACTATCATCGCTGACGTGGACGTTAACGAATGCACACAGGAACTCCGGACGTGGACGTACCGTCTGCGGCCTTCGCCATCATGACATCAGATTCAGAAACATCCCCCACGCCAGTGGAAACAACCTTGACGCCTGCTAAGTGATTCCCGATATCCCTGACTGCGCCAACTAGAGCCTCGACACTCCCACTAACGTCCCCTTTGACAACCATCCGCAGGTATTTCTTCTTGACCTCTTCCTGAACAGAGCTGTTTTCAGCCACCGCGGTTGCGGCGCGGTTACCCCTCTTTGCCTTGAATGCAATTTCCCTCTCTTTCTCCTCCCTCTCTTTGTCTGCTTGCCTTGCTGTATTTATCGCCTCGACATCACCTAGAGCACTCTCTAGATCCCGTTTCTGTTCTCGGTTCGCACATGCTTTCTTAATGTCGGCATCGCTGCCCGATAGGACCTCTTCACCAGCGGCGGGAAGCGACTTCCAACCTATGACAAGGACAGGGGCACCAGGTACGGCAGATCTGATGGGTTGCAAAGAAGGGGAAAGAAGGCGGCGTGTAGAACACAAGGAAGTCCCCGCCAGAAGGGGTGTTCCTGGAGAGAGAGTCCCGCGTGTCATAAGAACGGTTGCGACAGGACTACGCGCATGGGTTCACTCGTGACAAAAATGCAGTTAGGAAGTGAACGTGCATACTCACCCAAACCCTTTGAGTATCCTGGACTCGAGGACATACCCCACAGGTGTGCAATCTTGTTCTGCACGGAGGTCCATTACATCAGCAACTAGAGCAATGGTTTCAACAAGTTCAGGCAGTCCATGCCCAGTGAGCCCGGAGACAACAACGCAAGGGACATCCCCGCCGGCCTCTTCTAGAGGAACGCCGGCGGAAAGTAAGGCAAGTTTAGTCTTTTCCTGTAGGCCAGGTACACAGTGGAAGAACGTGAGTATATAAAATCCATAAACTGTGAAGAAGGAAAGAGTGTGACGCGTGTACAAGGGGAGACTTACGACGTCAGCTTCAGGTTTGTCAACCTTATTAATAGCAACAACCATTCCAATGTTACCTCCTTCCTTCTCACGTTGAACAAGCTCGATGACTTCTAGCGTTTGAGGCATGACACCATCATCTGCAGCAACCACTAGGACAACGATGTCAGTAACCGAAGTTCCACGCGCACGCATGGCAGAGAAGGCAGCATGCCCCGGGGTGTCCAGGAACGTAATGAGACGCTCATCTCCCTCTGATGTCGACGAGGAATCATCACTCATGTTCAACGGAACACAGAAAGCACCAATATGCTGCGTGATCCCGCCTGCTTCAGAGGCTGCAACAGAAGAAGAACGAAGATTATCGAGAAGAGTCGTTTTTCCGTGATCGACATGTCCCATAATCGCTACAATGGGGGGACGGCTTGGAAGAAGGTGGGGGTTTTCCGACGGAGGTCTATTACAAAACGTTGGAGTTAATGGAGTACTCTAAAGATAATAGAAGCTCAGAGTATCGAAGCCGGCAAGAAACATGCTTACGGAGAGTATAGGTCGAAAGCGGCTTCATCGTTAATCATTGGGTTACGACCGAACTCCTGTACGAGTAGAGCAGCATAGTCACAGGTCAAAACTGTAGTGATGGTTCAGCTCTCTGATTACAAGAGAGAATATTGCCGACCGTAATCATAGGAAGACTCTTCACGCATTCCTACTTGGTCCATCTTCCGTTGGAGTGTACCTTCGAACGAATCAAAATCAGTCCATTGTGTGCGGGGAGGTGATATTGACCATACGCATGCGAACATTCAATAGCTTGGCCAATTGCCCAACCGAAACAATCGACGGAATATAAAGATCCACTTTCACCTGCTTGGGCTGGGTTTTCCGACCGCTCTCTCTTCCTCTTTGCTTTCCATGCCAGCGACCTATCCCCGATGTACTGCCTCTGTTTGTACTTGCGACGAAGGCATGGCCGGGGCGAAGGGAACCACGTTCTTTGAATTCTAATTTGGACAAGCGCGACGGGGTGCTAGGCCCAGTCCCAGGCTGGGGGACAAGGGGACAAAAGGAATGACGTTTGTTGAGCTGGGACGGCGATGGACGTGATGTAAGTCGAGGTCTGGACTGATGGCTCGGAGTGGGGGTATTGGAACGGAGGGGACCGTGTTCGCTAGGCTTCACCTGACACTGTCGTGAAGCAAAGTGAGGAGGAATGTGCTGGAAAGCGCTGGGCTCAGGAACTCTGTCTGCTTCCGACCAAAGAATCTGCCTCGAAGCGGGCTAATGTTCACCGGTGAGTTTTTCGCGTACTGGTTACAACCAGCTGAACCCACCTGTATTTTAGGTGCTGTAGCGGCGGATCGCGCGTTCCTTGGAATGCGAATAATGGCCGATCGCCGGTGCATCGTCACCCCAGCGCTGCGGGGGGGTAGGAGCTACTAGGAGTTGACAAAAGCCTGGTCGGCGAGCGTAGTAAATACCGTCCACATCCGT
Organism: Rubroboletus satanas; assembly: GCA_038090635.1. NCBI lineage: Eukaryota > Fungi > Basidiomycota > Agaricomycetes > Boletales > Boletaceae > Rubroboletus > Rubroboletus satanas. The sequence continues at coordinate 26,283 of JBBPNB010000246.1, forward strand.
ACATAGCCACGCGAGTACGGCTAACAAGTACGACTTCTGCTGCTAACACTACTCACTTCAAATTTTGGCCTAGCCTGCCAGCAGAATGCTTGCGTTTATCGTGGGTCACCGTCTGCTGCCAAGGCACATGTTTTTCTGCACACGTCTGGCACAACAGTGTCGATTGTATACCCTCTCTCGTTTTCCGCATCGTACCACTGGTTTTGGGAGAAAT
>JBBPNB010000247.1:0-26493 GCA_038090635.1 Rubroboletus satanas
TTTATGGCACGTGAGTGTCTTTGAGATTGTTCCGGTCAACTATTCAAATCGACTTGGGTAGGGAGCGCAAAGGGGCCATCATCGGGCGACCTCAAAGAAAAAATAACAGAATTTGCGGACGTCACCGCACGCTTGGCTAAAGTGTTTTGCCGAAAAGCCTCTACACTCTGCCACATTTTCTGGACAGACACAGATAGAGATCTAATGGCCTTTACTCGGGACAGCGTTATCTTTCTGAATCTGGCACATTACTACAAATCCCGTGAGTAATTTCCATGCTGTGCTCTGAGCTGTAGGCTGATCATACCAAAAGCTGTTGAAGGGAAGGAGATGGTTACGGAGTGGTATGTAGACCAAACACTTATATGCGAGACATTCAACTTAATCAAACAGGTATCTTATTATGGCCCATGAAATCGCACACATCATGGCAAAGGACAATGACCACGATGAGTGTCATGGCTCACTTTCCACAAGGTTTGCTATCACTCACTTTCCTGCCCTGCGTGAGCAATTCAGTGATATATCGTGGTGAACATGGGTAACTATCATAGACATCTGTATGGTCGGGTAGGGTTGGGACGGAAGGAAGCTATTCTTGATGGAAATAGAATAATACATTTGACCGCATCCCTCTTCACTTGCAGTAATCGAGTGGAAAGTGACGTGAGAAGCCAGAGAAGGGATAACACAGTATTTGCCAGGATATTTGCAGCTTTAACTCGATTGCACCTCGAGTCTATTATATTCTATCTAGGTTCTGCGAGCAGTGCGAAGCGACATGTCGTTTGAAAGGGTGAAATGCAGTGAAACGGACAAGGGTTATGTGGATAGCACTAAGGACAGGGTCATTAACGAATCAAATGAGCGGGTTGAACTCCAAGGGCGGAAGGAGTGAGCCTGGCCTTCGGACATGGTGGTAGATCGATAGTGAGCGGCAACTCACTGTGTTGATTACCCTTCCGATTAATCGTTGCTCCGGGGACAACTCCCAGACGATAAGAAATATGTCATCAACAAATCGCTCGGAAGCTGCACAGGGGGGGACCTAAGTTGCTGTGCAGCTTCCAAGCGACTTGCTGATAGTTATTCAGTGAGTTCTGCGACGTGAGGGATATCGGTGCCGTCGGTCCCAGCCTACACGAATGTGTGTCTTCTTGCAAACTGAGTCCTGGGCAGGCTCCCGCGTGCGTGTTCTCACCGGCGGCCCGAAGCTGGAGACTCGGACATTCGTACTCGACGGTCACGGCAAACCCCAGATCGTTGGACTTGGCAGGCTCGAAGCCGCGGCAGTCGGACAGGTTGTCAATTTGAGGCCGACTCAAAAGCCGATGACGACGACCACAAAGTTCAAACGAACAATCTCAAAGAGCAAGTCAGGGAAATGGAAATGACACCGTTCATTATGTGAACGAGACAGACCAACATTGTCCGAATTGAGATCTCGCTTCCACCACCCCTCCACATGTCCGAACACTGGAGACCCGAACTCCTGTCCGGACCAGTACTCTGGCTGAACTGGCCCAAAACGTCGTTGTGTCCGGATCTACATGTGTTATCTGACTCAGTCCTGGTAGCCATAACTCTAATTTTTCTTCTCCATATGGATATGTACCTCATGCCACCGATCAGCGCTCACTCATCTTGTGCAATGGAGGCAGTCCGCTGGCAGCCTCGTGCACGAGCTTCTCGGGTGGCGAGACTACGGGTCCCGACGAATGAATCGCGTGACGTGGCAGGCTGACAATGGTGCAGGAGATTGGGTTGACCGACATTGGATGGCCACATTCCGAGTCATCCATCTGAACTGAGGAGAATATTGAGATGGACATGTTCAACAAATGATTGTTCGCTTTGAGTGATATTTATGTAAGTCTTGGTATTATCACGGCATTGCAGGCTAAAGTTGGTATCAACGTGTGATCATCATGGACCAGCAACGCTGTATCCGTCCCTCGCGCCTAGACGCGCCGGGCGTCTAGCACACCACTCAACGTTTCCTCTGTATTCTCCCTCCAGTCTTTCGTCAAAATCACTCACACGATGTCTGACCACCGTAACAACGTATGTTCCTGGTCGGTCAGTTGGACGTGTTCTTAGACAGTACTATTCAGGTGCCACCAGATACACAAGCAGTCGAGGTCGACCAGCGAGCGCTGGTGAATATACTCTCCCGTTACCCTGGAACATTCGATGGTACGCTGTTTTTCGAATTCTGGTGTGAGACCTTCGCTAACTTGTCGCACAAGTACTCCGAGAACTCATCCAAAATGCTGACGATGCTGAGGCGCCCAGTGTCGAGGTACACTTTGAGAGAGAAGTGGCTAAGGAATCTCAACCTGCTACCAAACTCGACAGCGAACCCAACGTGGGCCTCGGTTATTTTGGTCAGGATTCGATTCAACCTTGACTTCATGATAGGTATACAAGTGGACCATCAAGAACGACGGCAGCGGTTTCAAAGAGGATGACTGGGAGAAGCTTGGCAAAATAGGTATCTTCATTCGCTTATTTGGGAGTGTAGTCTGATACGTGATCTGGTGGGGATCAGCGGCTGGCAATAAGAACTCCATGAAAGTCGGCGCTTTCGGAGTCGGTGAGTATCCTTCAGACTGTTGTCCGGTTGTTCTGGAAGGTTGATCCTCGTCCGCAGGGTTTTACAGTGTACTTAGTAAATCAGATCGACCACTCGTAAAGTCTAATGGTAATGATATTTTCTCATGATTTAGAGGTAATTATTCATTCATTCGTCTAGGCAAATTACTGCAATTTGAGAGGGCGAAAGATGGGAAGGTTGGTCCTCGGATTCCCGGTGGAGGCATACTAACGATCAGATATCAGCTACGCAAGCGGTTTACCGATTGTTCAATGGACTCGTGGACCTCGGTTGAGCTCGAGTTGCAGAGACCAGAACCATTGCCTGTCCTCGCCGACCTCACAAAGTTCCTGGTTTCTTCTGTAGCTTTCCTGACGAACATCCAGACTATTTCGGTTCATCTCGACAGCAAGCGTGCTTTGTGTATACAAAAGCAAGCGCAACCGCCGGTCGTCATAGAAATTCCCCAACACCTGAAGCCGACAACCCGGTTGCAAACCCTGACAGTGGAATCCATACAGCGTACTGGTAAGGCGACGCTAGTCGCTTCTGACCATCTCTGACCATACCTAGTTCAACGGATCACGGTCGACGCCGAGGAATGGGTGTTCGCTTCGAGCTCGACATCATCGTCGCCTGTTGTGGATGCTGACGCCTTGGTTGAACGCCATGGACGCTCTGAAGAAGATCACCCAACGCGTACCTGTCGAAGTGTTGATGCTATACTGAAGGAGGATAACGCCATCACGCATGATCTGTACACGGCAACGATCCGCGTTAACCTGGATGAGCACTCGGAGATCAAGAAAGGTGTGGAGTCGACCATGAAATCGCTTCCGGACTCTTTTATCTGCAAAGCTGTCTATGTAGGCACTTTTCATTCTAGCAATTCGTCGCTGTTGATCTCTCTCGTTCTAGTTCAACTCTGAACAATCCTTGGCCGGCATCGATAACTTGGACTCACCCAAGGCGAAACAACTTACCCGCCTTTTCTGCGGCTCACAGGGCATTTTCCCCGCAAATGCCAGGCACGTACCTCGGCTCATTGTGTTGACTTGTGTTGACATCCCGCTATCTAAACTGAACAGCGGTCGCCTGTTTATAGTAGGTGTTCTCTTCCCAACTATCGACGTGACTCTACATATTTGATCTAGGGTCAGAGCACCAACCAAACAACGGGAATAGGACTGCACGTTGCTGCGCACTTCTTACCCACTATGGAACGTGGCGCAATCGATTTGGCGTAAGCATGTTACGTATTGGTACTTCGTGATCACCCGCTGACTGGCTGGTCAGGAATGGGCAGGTTAAAGGTGTGTATAGGCAGTCAACACCTTTCGACTCTCTAGTCTGATGTTGTTCATAGCTTGGAACAAGGAAGTTCTTTGGATCAGTGGTTTTCTGGCACGCATAATCTACGAGGAAGAGATGCACATTACTGCGAAAGCCAAGGGTAATCGTGCAACACAACTGGGTTTGTGCACGATGGACCGATTCGCGTTTGGCCCTACTGCACCGCATAGCGGAGTTTCAGATATCCTGCAAGATGCATTCTTCTCTTGCTGCCACAAGCCGAAGTCGCCACTTCCGGTTGTATCTGACGTTGGGATCTCATGTGTGTTGAAAGAGCCGTTCCGCCAAAGCAACAAAGAACTATCATTCCTCAAGAGATATCGAGTACTTCACGAGGAGGTACGCCAGTGCCCCGAGATTATCCGCCGATATACAGTTCCGAAGTTCAAGTTTGAAGACATCGTACGGGACTTTGAATCTGGAGCCATGCAGGATGCGATGAAGTCACTTCTTGTTTGGTGGGAAGACGTCCACAAGAACCCACCTTCTACCTCTAAACAAAAGGGTGCGCGGGAAGATTTCTGCAAGCAATTTGCCTCCCGGGGTGTCCTGCGCTCGAGCAACGGAGTCGAGATTGCGCTCAAGGACATCAAATATTTTACATTCTTCCCGTTGCCCAATGACCTTTCCCATCCGAACAATATTTACCTCGACCTCACGCTGGGTGTGCATACCAGGGATGCCGTCGAGTGTTTCGGTTGGACTCAACTCCCGCTGCTTCATTGGCTTGGACATGTCTGTTCCCAAGCTCGACGGCTTGCCCTAAATGAGGACCCCGGCCAGATCTCGGACGTGGGGTACCGCATCTTACGTGTCCTTGTTCAATTCGCACTAGTGGAACACCTGTCTCCAAGGCAGTGGGATCGGGCCGCCGAGCTGATGAAGGATCTAAAGTGTGTACGCACCAATAAGGGATTAAAGTCGCCAACCGAATCATACTTCGACACCGTTAACGTCTGCGGGACCCTTCCAGTCGCAAGGGAGGCTGATTTCATGGACATTCTGCCGACTTCCGTCGCAGTTGAGAGACGTGTCGAGCCTAAGTTCGTGGATCGGGAACATATACGGAATGTGCTGGCCGGGATTCACGTACGTCAAGAGGTGGACTTGAAGGAGTTGATTGAAAGGTATGTCAAGTGGGTACGGGTTGCTTTTGTCCCGCCGTGACAGATTTTACAGGTTAGAGAGGAACGCCTCAGAAGAATCTAATTATCGCCTTCTACGCCTTCTGGCAACCATTTACATGCAGATGTTGACGAGGACTTCTGCCTTCATGGTCAACCCCGATCAGCTGCTGCTCATACAGTTGCTCGATGGCTTAAAGGGGAAGAAAGTCTTCCATTCAGAGAATGTTGGTCGGGCATCCGCGACTGAGTTGCTTTTGCCCAATGAAGATGTACGCGAACTCGGACTCCCGACTCTCACATTACCACAGGATGGTATAAGCGATGTCAACCAATTTGCCCCGATACTTAAGTTGCTGGGCATCCAGGAATATCCGACCCTCGACAAGATAATTGCGCAAGCTGCTTCGGGCGAACTGGAGGTTCGGCGTGCCGCGCTTCAATATCTCTTGTCGAATCTCGACCCACGTTACAAAACTTACAAATCCGACGACTTCGCTGAGGTTGCCTTTATTCCCACCGAATGCGGGTCACTTGCTCGTCCAAACGAGGTACCGCAACGTGTAGTCCCGGACCCGCGAAGTCGCTAACATATCTCTACAGGTGTTTGCATCGTCCGTGTGGGAGAAGCTAGGTTTCAAGCAAGTTTCCAAGGATTTGTATCGTGACCACTCCAGACTAGGCGTCAAGGAAGACCCGTCCGTTGATATGATTATCAAATGTTTGAGGAGTGCAGAAGATACACTACCAAACCTAGATACCGCCACCACCTGGTTTGAGAATTTATACTTACACGGAAGTACGTCTATCTCATGTTATGCGCTTGGATATGATCCTAACCGTGATCACAAAGAACTTTCCACTCGGGAATTCCGCGAACAATTGTCGACAATTCCATTCGTCCCAGTCCCTTCGTCTTCCGAGTCATCACCCATTCAGTACCTACCCCCGAAAGATTGCTTCATCAAGTCAGCCAAAACCAAAGACCACCATCGTGAAATCTTTGCATTCGTCGATTTCAATCAGAACGGGAATAATTTCCTAGATTCTTGTTGCGCCAAGAAGTCACCCGACGCATCAGACATCGTCCACAGGATACTGCAGGACCCTCAGAGATACCTGAAAACTCCCGGGAATGATACCAATCAGTGAGTCGGTTACCGGAGACATATGAGATGACTTACGTTTCCCTAGTTACCTCGATGACTTGCGTACCATTGCCTCACAGCTCGACTCGATATCCGAGGACGACAAGCAAGCCATGAAGAAAGCTCCGATGTTTCTCGCTGAGGAGAACGGTGTGGTTACTGAAAAACTATTACTCGCAGAGCAAGTGTTCATAAGTGACTGGGCTAGTCGCGACTTCGCTCGTCATGTTTCCGTAGTCCCCCAAGGCGATACCCTTGAAAGTAGGCGTGCTAGTTTCGGTGTTCCTTAGCGGTTCACTCATCCCTGTCATAGAGATGTACCGCGAGATGGGCTCAGCATTTCTGGGGACGTATGTGCAGCATGTTGTCACCGTTGGCGACGCAGCCGAGGACAACCCACCGTTCAATCGTGATCAAGTTATCCTGCGTATCAGTCACTTTATGGAACAGCGGGACACAAGCGGGAAGACGGATATCTCTTTCGATGAGCAAGGCTCAACGCACAATCTTCGAGTGGGGTCCTGCAAGGGCATCACAGTGGAGAAAATGTTTACGCGACCAGATGGAGCCTTGGCCGATGCTGCGTCCCCAGGGACCGTCGAGACTAAGTCAGTCCAAGTCAAGGCAGCTTTCGAGTTGAGCGAAGATAGCAAGTCATATACCCTTTGGATAGTCAGCGGTAGTGACTCAGACCTGCACGATGAGTATGTTTTCTTTCCCTGTATCGTCGCATTTGCTAACTTCCACAAAGCATTGCGGTGGCGCTTTGTCATGTCTTGCTGAAGACTTATCGGCGCAATGACATGTTGCTCCTGGCCTCGCTATTCGCGATGAGTGACAAGAGCCTTAAAGAATATTATCGCTGTGCGATAACGTCCGAAGTGCCAGGTACTCCTGATGCAAAAGGTAACATTGTTAATGATACAATATTTCGATCTAACCGCAATCTGTTCTTGACAGTGAAACCCAAGGATAAGTCCAAGAATAACTTCGAATTTCAACTTCCGCTGCCTCCATCTGTGGCGAAGCGGTTTGGGGTGACCAGAACACGGATGACGACTGTCGCCAAACTAACTATATCCGCAGAAGAAGGCAAGAATATTTATGCTCTTTATCTGACGCATTATTAACGTTCCTGCTGGTAGACATGCAAAAATTAATTACCTCATGGGACGAGCTAGATGCGAATCGCGACGTCGTCGGTACTACTGTAACCAGTCAACTGCACCCCATGGGTCCCAAGAAGTACAATAACCATTGCAAACAGGCCCGCACTATAAGGCTGAGAGAGAGGAGTTGGTCTTCCATCTGTTATTTGAGCCCGGACTTGACGACTAAAATTGAAAATCTAGAGGATCTGCGAGATGAAAAGACAGACATCAAGTTCTTCATGGCACGTGAGTATCTTTTGAGAGCGTTCCATCCAACTATTCAAACCAACTTGGGTAGGGGGTGTACAATGTCAACAGCCACCACGGCCTGCCCTTGAAGAATTTGCAAGGCTCATCTCGAAGTTGGCCTATGTGTTTGACCTAAAAGCCTCTACAGCCTGCTACATTTTCTGGAAAGACACGGATGAAGATCTAATGGCCTTCAATCGGGACCAAAAGTATATATTTCTGAATCTGGCAAATTACCACAGATTCTGTGAGTCGTTTCCATGCTATGCTCTGAGCTGTATGGTTGATCATAGCATTACAAGCCCATAACAAACGTGTCGAAAAGGACATCATTACCGACTGGTATGTTGACCACACGGAGACGTGCCAAGAAACTCATCTCCATCGAACAGGTATCTCATCATGGCCCATGAAATTGCACACAATATGACAATGGAGCATGATGAATATCATGGATCACTTTCGGCAAGCCTTGCTATCAAGTACCTTCCTACTCTGCACCGAAAGTTCCCTGACATTTCATGGGAGAATGGGCAACAGCCACAAAGTGCTTCGAATGCTTCCAACTAGCTAGCAATAGCCTTGATATCTATGTACAAATCTAGGTCCAGTATGCGCAATCAATTCCTTCAATGTGTGCCGTACTGGATACGAAAGTAACCATGGGCGAAGGGTGGTACCGTGATAACATCCAGGGATCAGCTCAGAGGTACAAGTGGATAAATGGATTGTACAGGTCGTCGGGACAACTCGAAGAGTGGTGTGCATGGCGAGGCTACATGAAAGAATTGATAGAACAGAACAGGGACGACTCTGGATCGGCGTCACTCCCGATACTCGGCCCAAGCTGGTAAAAGATAGTGGTCCCTTGATCGAAGTGCATAGGACACCCCAAGCCTCGGGTTCTTGCGATTGGCTGGGTCGTCGATGGGTCCTAGTTGACAAAATGACGCATGACTTGACTCTGATCGTACTTCAAGTCTATCAGCCCGGGACTCATATGTTCTGCGAGCAAGTGCGAAACGACACGTCGGTTGGGGTGAAACGCAATGAAACGGACGAGGGGGATTAGGTGCATAGCACTTAAGACAGGGGTCAGTAACAAATCAGACGACTGGGTAGAAATCCAAGGGCGGAACGGAGGTAGCCTGGGCATCGCAGATTTGCCGGTGAGCGGGCTCACCGAGTCCAAGTTCACCATCCGTCCGATTGATCGCCGCTCCAGGAACAACTCACAGACGACAGAAAATTAGTCATCCCTGCGACAGGACGATTGCGAGAGCCCTTGAGCTGATTTTCGTGTCGAGCTTGGGTAACTCGTGCTAGCAACATCTGCATCGAAAACGACGGCCTAGTTTCAAATTCTGCAACATGAAGGATATCAAATCACGTCGTCCTCAGACTACACGAATGTGTGTCTTCTCTATGGTTCTCGCGATACAGATCTTCGGTCCGAAGGAGCATCCCACCGGGGCAACCCTCGGCGTCGAATGTGTCATTCTCGTGCTGCTTGGGCTCATGAGCGTGGGCGTGATAGGGCTGTTTTCTACAAACGACAATGCGGATGATATGGAGGTTTCTGAGGAAAAGATCTCGTCGCTTACAGGGTCACAGCACGACGTTGAGCGAGGCTTGGGGAAATGTTGCACTCTTAATTTACGGTGGTGGTTGGCTTGTTCACGGATGCTGATTCGGGCTGAACTCGGAATTGGACACCATCGTCTTGTACTGAATGTGTGCAACAGACACTGGTAGAGGCACATTTCTCATTCCACTATGCGAGTTGGAGATACAGGGTACTCTAACAGAGTGACCGGTAACGCATAACTTGAATAGAGGTGCCTATACATACGAGAGTTATTGTCAGCCTCAGCTTCCGAGCGTGAGATCTTGAGAAGTAAAACCCCACGTCTACGCTGTTTTGTGCACCCGAGGACTCAGGACTCAGGTTTCGTTTTATCCGAGACATCGACAGGTTTTAGGGTTGCCCTGTTCTGTGAAGCACGATAGTAAGGATGTTCATAAATGTATCAATGCGTGAACGAGCCTTTGGCTAAATGATGGGTTTCGCAACCGCCCGCTGAGGTGAGTGGTCAGAGTTCAGATCTAGATCCGTGGGTTGCCACCGACGGGCATACGTTTCGCAGGGTTAGGGAAAAAGATGTTCGAGACTGCGGTATTACAGCGATGTTCGGCTCACAGTTCGGATGGATTTTTCTTCAAACGGATATGTACCTCATCCCGTCAGCGCTCATTCATTTTGTGCAATGGAAGCAGTAAACATGGGCGACGAGACTCTTGGATCCGATGAGCGAGTTGCGACCGCGGCAGGGTGACGGTCGTGCAGGAAGCTGGATTGACCGACAGTACATTAGTAGTGTAAGAACGGTTGCATCAAAACGACTCACCTATCCATCTGAATTGAGGAGAACGTTGAGATGTTCAACAATTCGGTTTGATTGAGCTCAGGCTATATTTAGTTAGGTCTTGGTGTAGTATCACGGTAGGGCTAAAATTGTTCTCAGCGTGTAATCATCATGGACCAACAGCGTTGTATCCATCCCTTGCGCCTGCTAGACGCGCTGGGCGTTTACTATATCACCCAACATTTCCTCTATTCCATTCTCTCTCCAGTTTCTCTTTTGTGAGAACCATTCGCGTAATGAACGTATGTTCCCGGCCGATCAGTCGGTGGACGCGTTCTCAGATGCCGTACCATTCAGGTGGCAGATCTACAAGAAGTCGAGGTCGACCGGCGAGCATTGACGAATATGCTCTCTCGTTACCCTGGGACATTCGATGGTACGTTGTCTTTCGGATTCTGGTGTTAGATCTTCGCTAACCTGCTGCACAAGGATTCCGAGAACTCATCCAAAATGCTGATGATGCTGAGGCACGCAACGTCGAGGTACACTTTCAGATCAAAGGGGCCGAGAAATTTCAACCTGCTAGCAAACTTGACGTCAGCAAACTTGAAGCAAGCCTCAGTTATCCTGCTCAAGATTCAATTCAATTTTGACTCTATGATAGGTGCACAAGTGGATCATCAAGGACGACGGCAATGGTTTCAAAGATAAGGACTGGGAAAGGCTTGGCAAAATAGGTACCTTCATCCGCTTGTATAGGGCTGCAGTCTGATTTGTCGTCTGGTGGGGATTAGGGGCTGGCAATGACAACCCCACGAAAGTCGGCGCTTTCGGGGTTGGTGAGGATCTTTCTGTTGTCCGGTGGTTCTGCAGGGTTGATGCTCGTCTGCAGGGTTTTATACCGTACTGAGTAAATCAGATCGACCACTCGTAAGGTCCAAAGGTAATGCTGTTTCCTCTATCACGATTCAAGGTACAGCGGTACTTATCTATGCACTCGTCCAGGCAAATTACTGCAATTTGAGAGGGGGAAAGATGGGAAGGTTGGTCCTCGGATTCCTGGTGGAAACTTACTAACCATGAAATCAGTTCCGCAGGCTGCGTGAGCCCAAGGCCGATAATTCACCGGACTCGCGGACCTCGGTTGAGCTCGAGTTGCAGGATTCAGAACCTTTACCTACACTCGCCGATCTTGCAAGATTCTTAACTTCTTCCGTAGCTTTCCTGACGAACATCAACGCTATCTCGGTTCATCTTCATCTCGACAGCCAGCCTGAGCGTGTTCTGTATATACAAAAGCAAGTGGAACAACCGGTTGTCATACCGATTCCTCAACACCTGAAGCCGAGAAGTCCATCGGAGACCGTGAGAGTGGAATCCATAGAGCGTGTTGGTAAGGCGACGTTGATCGGTTCTGGTCATCTCTGACCATACCTAGTTCAAAGGGTCGCGGTCGACGCCGCGGAATGGGCGTTCGCTTCGAGCTCGACATCCTCGTTCCCCGTTGGCGATACGGGCGACACCTTAGTTGAGCGGCAATCTGAAGAACATCATCCGACACGTACCTTGCAAAGTACTGATGCTATACTGAAGGATAACTCCGTCGTGCATGACTTGTATAAGGCAAAAATCAGCGTTAATCTGCGTCCGGACTCGGAGATAAAGAAAGGTGTGGAGTCATGCATGAAACCGCTTCCAACCGAATTCGAATGCAAGGCTGTCTATGTAAGCACTCTTCATTCTAACGATTTATCGTTGTTGACCTCTCTCGTTCTAGTTTAACCACGGACAGTACGATTTCCTGAACCGGATCAATAACTCGGACTCACCCAGGGCGAAACATCTTGCCCGCTTCTTCTGTGGTTCACAGGGCATTTTCCCCGAGAAGAACAGGCACGTATCTCGGTTTATTGTTTGACGGGTGTTAACATCCCATGTATATTGGCAGTCAACACCTTCTGATTCTCTTGTCTAATGTTGTCCAATAGCGTGGAACGAAGAAGTCCTTCACGTTGGTGGATTTCTGGCGCGCGTAATCTACGAGGAAGAAATGAATGCCGCCAAATCCAAGGGTGATGATGCAACGCAACTGGGTTTGCGCACGATGGACCGTTTCGCTTTTGGCCCCGCTGGACCGCATAGCGGAGTGTCAACGATATTGCAGGATGCATTCTTCTCTTGCTGCCACGAGTCGAAGTCGCCACTTCCGGTCGTATCTGACGTTGGGATCTCATGTGCGCTGAAAGACCAGTTCCGCCAACGCAATGTACCATTTCTCAAGACATATCGGGTAATTCATGAGGATGTACCCCAACGCCCCGAGATCATCAGTCGATACGACATTCCCGAGTTATACTTCGAAGACATTGTTGAGGAGTTTGCATCTGGAGCTACGCAGGACGCCATGAGGTCATTCTTTCGCTGGTGGGAAGACGTCAGGAAGAATCCATCGCCTTCCTTGACCAAAAATATGCAAAATTCACTCTGCAGGCAATTTTCCTCCCGGGCTGTCCTGTGCTTGAACCACGGAGTCAAGATTGCGCTCAAGAACATCAAATATTTTACCTTCTTCCCGTTACCTAACGACCTTTCCCATCCGGACAACATCCACGTCGACGTCACGCCTGGTGTGCCTACCAGGGATACGGTCGAGGGTTTCGGTTGGACTCAACTCTCGCTGCTTGAATGGCTTGAACATGTCCGTTCCCCAGCACGACAGCTTGCCCTAAACGAGGACTCCGGCCAGGTCTCGGACGTGGGCTACCGCATCTTACGTGTCCCTATTCAATTCGCACCAGTGAAAGACCTGTCTCCGGAGCAGTGGGATCGGGCCGCCGGGCTGATGAAGGATGTAAAATGTGTACCCACCAATATGGGGCTGCAGTTACCAGCCAATTCGTACTTCGACGTGGTTGACGTCTGCCGGAGCCTTCCAGTCGCAAAGGAGGACGATTTCATGGACATTCAGATGGGCTTCGTTCCTGAATCAATGAAGCTGGAACATATACGGAAGGTGTTGGCCTCCATTCACGTACGTACAGTGATGACCCCGACGGCCTGGGAGGATATGGTTGAAAGGTATGTCAAATTAGCACGGGCGCTTTTGTTCCGCCGTGACAGATTCTGCAGGTTAGAGAGGGATGCCTCCAAAGAATCAAATTCCCGCCTTCTACGATATCTGGACAGGGAAGAGTTGACGGATAAGCAGCAGCTCGAGGAGCAGCTCAATGACTTGAAGAGGAAGAGAGTTTTTTATTCAGAGAATCATGGTCGGCAATCGGCGAATGAGTTACTTTTGCCAAACGAAGATGTGCGCAAACTCGGACTCCCGACGCTCGCATTACCACAAGATGATATAAGCGGTCCCGACCAATTTGGCCCGTTGGTCGAGTCTCTGGGCATCCAGAGGTATCCAGCCCTCCAGAAGATAATTGCGCAAGCCGCTTCTTCGGACGAACCGGAGGTTCGGCGTGCCGCGCTTCAATATCTCTTGTCGAATCTCGACACACTCTACAATGATTACAATCCCGAGAACTTCGCTGACGTTGCCTTTATCCCCACCGAATGCGGGTCACTTGTCCGTCCAAACGAGGTAATGCAACGTGTAGTCTCGGACCTACGAAGTCGCTAACATATCTTAACAGGTGTTTGCATCGGGCGTCTGGAAGCAGCTGGGCTTTAAGCAAGTTTCCCAGGATTTGTGTCTTGATCTCTCAGGATTAGGCGTCAAACAGGACCCGTCCGTCGATACGATTATCGAATATTTAGAGACTCCAGAACGCACACTACCAGACCTAAATACCGCCGCCATCTGGTTTAAGCATTTAGACTTGCACGGAAGTAAGCCTATGTCTCGTGTTGCGTGCTTGGATGTGATTCTAACCGTGATCATACCATAAAGAACTTTCCACTCAAGAGCTGAGCGAACAATTGTCAACAATTCCATTCGTCCCAGTGAAGAATCCAGGCTCTTCGTCTTCCGAGTCGTCAGCTATCAAGTACATTCGCCCGACAGATTGCTTCATCACGTCAACCAAAACGAAGGAACACCATCGTGAAATCTTCACGTTTGTCGATTTCCATCAGAATGGGAATAATTTCCTAGAATCTTGTTGTGCCAAGAAGTCACCCGACGCATCAGACATCCTCCGCAAGATAGTGAAAGACCCTCAGAGTTACCTGGAAGCCCTCGGGAATAATACCAATCAGTGAGTCGGTTATTGGAGACATGTGAGATGACTTACATTTCCTTAGTTACCTTGATGACTTGTGTACCATTGCCTCACAGCTCGACTCGATATCCGAGGACGACAAGCAAGCCATGAAGAGAGCTGCAATGTTTCTTGCTGAGGAAAACGGCGTGGTTACTGAAAAACTATTACTCGCAGAGCAAGTGTTCATAAGTGACTGGGCAGGTCGCGACTTCGCTCGTCATGTTTCCATAGTCCCCAAAGGCGATATCCTTGAAAGTAGGCATGCTAGTTCCGGTGTCCCTCAGCAGTTCACTCATCCCTGTCCTAGAAATGTACCACAAGATGGGTTCAACGTTTCTGGGAACGCATGTGAAGCATGTTGTCACCGCTGGCGGCACAGCCAAGGGTAACCCACCGTTCCGCAGTGATCAAGTCATCCTGCGCATCAGACACTTTATGGACCAGCGAGACAAAAGCGGGAAGACGGATGTTTCGTTCTATGCTCAAGACTCAACGAACAAACTTCGGGTGAAAGCTTGCAAGAGCCTCACATTGGAGAAAACATTCATGCCACCATTTGGAGTCTTGATTGATGCTGCAGCTACAGAGACTGTTGAGACTAAGTCTGTCCAAGTCGAGGCAGGTTTCAAGTTGAGCGAAGATGGCAAGTCATATACCCTTTGGATGGTCAGCGGTAGTGAGTCTGTACACCTACATGATCAGTACGTCCTGTTCCATCTTTCATCACATTTGCTAACTTCCACAAAGTATTGCGGTGGCACTTTGTCAGGTCTTGCTCAAGACTTATGGGCCCAATGACATGTTGCTCCTGGCCTCGTTATTCGGGATGAGTGACAAGAACGTTAAAAAATACTATGGCACTCATGGTGCAAAAGGTAACGTTGTTAAGATTGTAATAATTCCATCTAACCACAATTTGTCCTTGACAGTGAATTCCAAGAAGTTCAAAGTTCAACTTCCACTGCCTCCATGGCTGGCGAAGCTGGTCGGGGTATCCAAAGCACAGAGTTCGAGAACTGTCTATGTACCAACTACATCCACAGAAGAAGGCAAGAATATTTATATTTTTTCTGACGCACTATTAATATTCCCGGTAATAGACATGAAAAGTGCGATTGCATTGTGGGGTGAGTCAGACCTGAATGGCAAGGCTCCCGATTCTGGTGTACGTAGTCGGCGAAACCCCACTAGTCCGCAGAACTACAACGACCGTTGCAAACAGGCCCACACCATAAGGCTACGAGAGAGAAGTTGGTTCTCAATCTGTGATTCGAGCTTGAACTTGATGACTAAATTTCAAACCTAGAGGATTTGCGAGACAAAAAGACGGAAATTCAGTTCTTTATGGCACGTGAGTATCTTTGAGACTGTTCCGTCCAACTATTCAAACTAACTTGAGTAGAGGATGTACAATGTCGACAACCGCCACGGCCTGCTCTCGAAGAATTTGCAAAACTTATCTCATGCTTGGCCAATGTTTTTGGCCTAAAAGCCTCTACGGCCTGCTATATTTTCTGGAAAGACACAGATAGGGATCTAATGGCCTTCAATCGGGACCGAGAGTATATATTTCTGAATCTGGCAAACTACCACAGATTCTGTGAGTAATTTCCTCGCCATGCTCTGGGCTGTAGGTTGATCATAGCATACAAGTCTATATCAAAGGTGTCGAAAGGAAGAAAGTGATTACTGAGTGGTGCGTTGACCAAATATTCACATGCAAGAAATTCATCTCGATCAAACAGGTATCTCATTATGGCCCATGAAATCGCACACAAATGGGCAATGGAGCATGATGAGCTTCATGGCTCACTTTTTGCAAGCCTTGCTATCGAGCACCTTCCTGCCCTGCACAGGCAGTTCCCTGACGTTTCATGGGAGAATGGGCAACAGCCCCAAAGCACTTCGTATGCTTCCAACTAGCTAGCAATAGCCTTGATATCTATGTACAAATCTAGTATGCCAATCAATTGCTTTAATGTGTGCAGACTCTAGCGTTGCATGTTCAGTGTGTGCCTACTGGATACGAAAGTAACTCTGGGCGAAGGGTGGTGACAACATCATCAGCTCAGAGGAAACAAGTGGATAAATGATCTCCATCAAGCAATATGGATTGTACGAGAATCGCCACCGTCGACCTCTCCAACTTGCTCATTCGCAGTGCCATGGGTGCAGGATCACCATTGTACGAACATCGGAAGTGTGCTGGTCGTCGGGACACTCAAAAAGTGGTGTCCACGGCAAGGCTCAATGAAAGAATTGATAGAACGGAACAGGGATGACTCTTGGGTCGGTGTCACCGAGACCCAAACGCTCAGGAGCGGGTGGAATGGAAGAAAGCGTCTCTTGACGGAAGTAGACCCATAAACGTGATCGAGCGGGCCGCATTCCCCAGGTTTCGAAACGGCCATGGACGCTCCCATCACAACCACGACCGAGCGAAGAAGCGGGGGAGCCAGAAGCCAGAAAGGGGACGATCAAGAGCGTACTACCACTTCGAGTGGTACCCTCGGCCCGGGGAGACGGCACCATTCAGGTTTCATCACCGTCTCGACTCTCCGCTCTCTTTTCGCGTGACTGAATAACTCGGTACAAGCTTGACGTACCCAAGATGGTAAGAAGTCTACAGTGGCCCCTCGACCGGAGAGTCCAGGACAGCCCAAGTCTCGATTCGCTGGCTCGTCGATCCGGGTCCTAATTATTGGAATGACGCATGCCCTCCAAATCTATCGGACCTATGTTCTGCGAGCAGTTCGAAACAACACGCCGTTTTGGTGCGTAGCACTAATAAGGACAAGGTCAGTAACAAATCACACGGCGGAGTAGACATCCAAGGGCGGGAGGGGAGGGGGGGAGCCTGGCCATTGCAAATGTGCCGCCCCTCGGCAACAAAGACGACGTTACAGGTGCACTCGAGTGGCATCCTTCATATGATGCGTGCTGATTCTTTTTTCTTTTTTTCGTGCCGAGGCTTGGGTAATGCCGTGGGGCAGTTGGCAATGATTTGTCGCCCTTGGCGACTCTGGCAGCCGATCTGCAACGACGAACGACCGACGGCGAGTTTCAACATTCTGAAAACGTGAAGGACATTCAACCACGTCGTTTTCAACGACGAGAGTCGAGACTGTGTGCCCCAGGCTTCTCCGCAAATCGAGTCACTGGGTAGGCGCCACACGTGCACGGTGGTCTCACTAGCCCTCCGGAACTGGAGACCTCTATACGCGAGTCAGTGACGATCCCAGTCGACGTTTCTGTAAGTGACAAACCCATCAGTGAACAGTAAAACGACTGTGTTCGCAATGTGAATTGCCACCGGTGACTAGGACTGGCGTATGCACGCAGTGGAAATATGCTCCGTTGACGGTCATCGCATACAAGGCAAGGTCATCTGAGATTCGTCACGACGTATTGTCACAGGAAGTGAGATAAACCAACATAAAAACGAGTCATATCCAAGAAAAAGAGTCTGTCCGACCACAAAAATACAAGCAAAACGAACGACAAGTGCATACACGCTCGCTCTCCCCCTTCCAAAGGGTCATACCCTCGGCGGAGACGTCGCATCTCGGTCCTCTACCCAATGAGTCGGCATCGGTATGCTTGGAGCATCATAATCAGAGAACGGATCGTCCTCCTTGGCATCCTTGTGTTCCCCAAACGATAGATACGACCCGCGCTTGTATTCGGGTGGCTTGCCATCAAGAAGAGGTGGGCCCGGCGGAGGTAGGTAGACTGGCACGTAGGCAGTCCCCTCATACGGTGGGTTGTAGCTTGCTGGATAGCCATCCCTGCGTGCTTGGTTGGACGGCAAACGGGACGAGTTGGCGGCACTAGCGGGATCGAGTACTTGTCGGTAGTACGCGAACGCGGTGGCAGTGAACAACAATCCAAGCACTGGGTCCAAAAATGATTTAGATCCTAGTGGATCTCGAGATCAAAAGCTCCCTACAGATATAAAGAACCAGGGAGATGATCTCCGCCCACGAATCATGGTTCCACTCATCGTTGCAGTCTAGCATGTGTCAATTCTTTGGCAGGTAAGATGAATATCGCGAACTCACAGCGCGAAGCTTGCAATTGATTCAGACGATTCGTTGGACTCGAACCCCAGATCCCGAAAACCTGGAGGGGAACTTATCAGTCATTGCAAGCAGGGTAATCTCAAGACACGAACCGAACCGATGGTTCCAGTCTGTGCAACAGCTGTGCATTCCGCGATCAAATCAGACTGCAATGAAAGTGAGCAACGACGGATGTAATCACATAGGATTTACATGCCTTGAATACAAAGTGGGTGACGACCCTCAAGATTCCAATTGCAATCACAAGCAGCGTACTCAATGCACACAAGAATGCATATAGCTTTATCAGAGTGAACCGTTGCTAGGCCCGCCACGGTAAGTCACAACTTTCCCTTGATAAGCCGGTCTTTGGAACCTACCATTGCTGCAGCTATGACCCCAAATATTTGAAAAGCGCATGCCACGGCAAACATCACTCCTTGCGTTATTGCCAACGGAGCAAGCTTTGGCAAATCGTCTAAAACGGAGACGTGTCAACACTCGCATTTGCATTCGAGAGACGCAACTTACTACTGTCGGCGAGCTTGAGTTGCTTAAAGGACGACACCTAGAGGGCATGGTCAAGACAAGGGCAGGAGGTGGAACCCCAAAGCACCATGACATACGGTCCTGAAAGGACATTTAAATTTAAGCACTTTTGGGTCCGCTCGGGGTATCATGATAGAAGCTTACCATGCGAGAGCCCAAATGGTTGTGATAAGAGACACTACGATAGACGATGAGTGTGTTGTCATGAACGCAGACGATGCGACGGACTTGCAATGACGATGGGCCTCAAATCTCTCCGGTAGAACCTCGTCACATAACGATACGCAGGGGGTGCCTCTACAAGCGAAGTAAATCAGTCGTTGGCAGACGGGGAGCGAACTGAGAAACAACTCACCGGTTGGCGGGACTCGGCTGATACCCATCGTTAAAGTACAGTGCGTGAAGAAGAAGAAAAGTCGTGAAAGTGCAGGTTCGTGAAGGGGATAAAGAGAACGAAAACCCTTGCAGGCTGCGGGTCGTAGCAGGGCAGTGTGAAGCACAGGATTTGACAGACGTCATCGTTCCCACGCCACCAAACCCTAACCCTGTTGCCGATCCTCCACAGGCAACTTTGCATTTTATACCTGTCCAAGATCGATCCAAGCCTATAACAACTAATTTTCAAGCATCTAGTAGCAAAAATGTATCTATGATCGTCAGTTCCGAGTGGTATTGTCCCGAACCCCCAAGCAAATCAGCGTTTGGATAGCACCAGATCGCGAACAGCACCTCGCCATCGTTACGTCGCAAAGATCCCGATAATCTTGAACGAAGGAACGGCCTGTCCTTCTTCACCCAGCAGTACACATTCCACATAGTGATTTCCCCGCGTCACAAAGTGGTCAATCATGTCGAGCCTGCCGCCAACTTGAGCATACGACACACGCACACGGAACGAAGAGAAACCACGTACGTGGACACGGGCGAGTTGACGTTCCCCGCATTCTCGACAATCACAGCCCCTCTAAAGTTATCGTCCACCCAACACTCGATCTGGCTTCCCTGCTCCACGTCTCGGATCGGCTCCTTTAGATAATATATCCCCACGTCACCCGCGGCGACTTTGATCGGCACACGCAATTTGCTGAGAGGCATCCAGCTATGCCAATAATATCCAGCAGTCAGCAAGGGCGAGGTACCATGCTCAGGGTGTGCCGCGTGCCATCCCGAGCCATAGAACAAAGACGGCGATACAGGGTTGACCAGATCGTTGGCCGAGGCACAGAATGGTGCAGGCTCCTCGAACGGTCGCGATGCCCTCGGTCGAGTATTGATACGGGCAGGTGGGATGCGCAGATCGGGGTAGAGAGGGACGGGTTGGAAATCAGCAGCGGGAGCTAGGGCGGGTTTCTTTTCCGGGGCAGCGTTTTCGTCAGCGGCCTTGGGTGGCTCAGGGGGTGCCACCCCTTTCCGGGCACCAACACCGCCGAAAAGATGAGTATCCTCACTGTAACCCGGAGAGAGTACAAGAGGAATCGTCTCGTAGGAATGGCCGCCAGCTGTTGCCCATGCAGCACAAACTTGAGATTGGAAGTAAGAGATCAGCACATCTGTGAGGAGGACGTGACCTTGGGGATTGGCGAGGACGGGGTCGGCATAGTAAGGCTTGATCAGGTCGGGGTCGGTCATATACGTAGGGTATAAAATGGGTTTCACGCTGTGGCAATATAAGCTACGGTCTCCAAAACTCGAGATAAATGGACATACCTAACGTGGGGGACGTCATAGAATTGTGCAACGATGTTATGCCAATGATCTGGTCCAACGAAGCCATGGTCACTGTGGACTTGAGGGCTGAAATGGCCAAGGATAACGACAGCAGGTTGGTCAGGTCTGTCGAGCAGAGAGCGAACAAGAAGTTCAAAGTCCTCCATACCCTTCCGGTCACTGACAAAAAAGACGCATGAGAATACGGATACATGGTGTCAGCCGAGCGTCGCGTATCACTTACGCTGAATCCTCGACGTCGAACTCTAATATCACGAGGTCGGTGCTGTCGGGTACATGATGTGCACTACAGAAACCAAAGTACCCGGAATTCGTTCGACGCATAGCTCCATTGGTGAGCTCAGAAGCGGGATGTGGAAACACGCTCAACCACCACTGGAAGAAACGGGAGGGGTAACACAGGGGGGATAATGGGTCATCACCAGCGCCATGACATGCCGACACTAGCCCCATATTAAAGGCGAATGAGCAGCGTCAAGGTACCAGAGCACAAGGCTCACCTGAACCACCTAACACACTCATCGTAATTGGCTGTCCCAGCAACGCCTTGTGAATCACCCGGTGTACCCGCCCTCCGCTCCCCAGGTGCAACCGACTCTGAGCAAGTGCCACTGCGCTATATTTTTCCGCAATGTCATCCTCGGGTCCGAACACTGGACAGAAAGGGAATGGATTGCTCGACGCATCCCCTTCTGAACTGTTGGCCGTAAAATAGTCGGCCGAGTGAAGATAGTTTATTGGTACGAGTCCAGCAGTGCTGACGGGCAGGGGTTGTCGGCGATACGTGGAGAGAACCTGACGGGATATCGCCACGAGGGACACCAAGGCGAACAAGAGAGCCCATATTCGATTAGGTACACCAAAGGAACGTCGGTGCCATCGTGACCGGGTCGAGTCGACGCCCATTCCGGTGAGACGGTGCTGGGACGGAATGGAGATGCGTGCCAGTCCTTTAGCCAGGCCTGAACGTCGTTGCATGTATCACCCGGTATCCGAAGACGAAATGCCTCGTGTTGGTTGCGGAGCTTGTCAAGATAAAACAGTCGTAGAATCGGCTCAAGCGCGGCCTCGGCGAAGATCGAGCAAGCGGTCAGTTACGTACGACGGTCAAATGACCGAGTAAATTATTCAAGTCATGGCTCCACTTTCCATCACTCTTCCACCTGGGAATCAACTCTAAATTCGTGGTGAGACCTACTAGGCGAAGGCAGGCCGAAACTATCAGCCGAGCAGAAAAACAAAATCTTCGAGTTGAACCTGATGACGTGGAACCATATGGACCGCGGATGACAGGACCGATATAACCAAAAAAAGGTCATCCCCGAATCGGACAAAATTCAATGGACTCTGTGGGAGTTGAACCCACGACCTCATGCAATCAGCCGTGCGAAGCATGCGCGCTACCAACTGTGCCAAAAGCCCCTTGATCTTCGAATCCTTTAGCCCACGTCGGTAACATGCCCATATCCTTGGGTCGACAAAAGAGTCTAACAAAGTCAAGTCAATTTAAGACAAAAAAAAGCAGAGATCTAAGCAGGAGCTTCCCCTCCAAAGCGTAAATAATCATAACCCATCCATCAACCTGTGGTGCTTCACTGCCACCGCCTCGACCGTCTGCGACCGATCTGGCATCGGCTCCCATACAGGGTCCACGTCAGGACCATCGATATCGCCTGCTCCATCCCATCCCCAACACCATACTTCAGAAACCAACCAAGCACAATCAGTCTTCAACAACATATCGACACATCGATTCACTCACCATGCGGAGGTCCAGGTACAAACTCTATTTCCTCGCTTTCCTCCGGAGTGAACAGTCTGTCGTGGGGACCAAACCACGACCGATCTTGAGGGTCCGTACGTGGGTTGTCGGGAAGACCTCCAAGGCGGACGTATCCCCGTATAGCAGTTAGATTTCGTCTCTGAGGATGTATGGTGTCAAACACTCCCTGTATGTTCAGAGCTGAATGAGCAAATTCCAACAACGCCGTTCGAGTTCTCCCGTGCGCACCTTGTCATATGCCAACTTCACTCTAGGCACCATGAGTATTCGACCATAACCAGCTTCCCAATAGTCATTACAGATGAGACTGCACTCGGACGCCGAGCACTCGTTTTCGGTCAGTTCCGCCATGCGGAAGCGGACGTATGGTGGTGTATAGAAGGGTTCTGGATCCAGTACCGCGACACCATTCCAGCATGCCTGCACCTGTACAGGGAGATGCATTTGGAAACGTTCAGAGGATTGGGGGTCATGGAAGATGGAGTCGAAGGGTGCATTCTCCAACGCCGTACCGTTAATATCACGGGACACCCAATTGTCATAGAAGACCGGTGAACCCTATGCAACCACCTCAGTCAGACAGCGGACACTGGCAACGGAGAAACGCACGAGTTCATCATGATACATATAATCCGCCGCACAAGTGATGCCCGCATTGTTCCTCCTGCTTTGCCAGATAAGTTCGAGGATATCGTCCACACAAGGTAGGATGTCGTTCATGAAGACGATGGTATCAAAATATTCGTTGTGTGAGTCTCTGAGCTCGTAAAGTGGGTTGAACGCTTGGTTGCGAACCTCGGCAAGGTATTCGATACGATGGTTAAATGCTCCCCTCGTCCTGGTTGACGTCCGAATCGTCACCCTCAACCCGACGCTCTTCGTCAGCGTGTCGAAAATGCGAAGTAACGCCTTGGTCTGGTCCGTTGATCCGTTTTCATATATGGAGACAAACACATTGTGATATCCCAGTATTGCGGAGACCCGAAAGAGCGTTGCGAATAGATCTGGGATGATACCGAACGAATTATACAAGTTGATGGCGAAGAAATATTTGTGTTCCTTTGTCGGGGTAAGATGAGCGTGTTGGGAGCCACCGAGGTCACCAAAGTCGAATGAGGACAACCAAGACGTTTGCGACGCAGGGCTGAACCCTACAAGAGACCCGTAGCGTTCTCGAGCTTGTTGGGCGTATAGAGGCTGGGAGCTGCGCGTGCATTCTGCTGTATGGTGAGGTGAAAGTGTGGAGAGAAGTTCAAGCACCCGACGACGTTGTTCAATAGTTGGTAGCGTGAATTGTTTCTGTGCGGACAAGCGTGAAACGTATGTAGGTCTGTCTGTCCAAGACGTAGCAAGAAGCTGGTTTAAGGTTAGTATTTGAATAGTTGCATTAGACGAGAAACATACGCTGGAGGGCAATGAACGGCCGATGAGCAGCCCGAGTAACAATCCCAATAGCAATGTCAAGGGTGTTGGTGCTCGCTTCAGCTGCATCCACAATAGCTTGACATTCATCGTCGAGTCGCTACCTAGTGGGCAACTTGGCGGGCAGAGACTCGAGTCGGACTCCTTGATCGGGACTCGGCGATAAACCTAAACTTGGAGTTTTCCTAGTGTTGTGTGCCAAGTGCACAACGGCAGCGCAGTGGTGGGTGAACAGTTCGTGCGTTGAACCGCCAATGAGGAAGAAAAGTATAATTACAAGAGGAAAAGAGAGTGTAAGGAAGCGAGTACGACCCGGACACGTATCATGATCTCAACTGTCGCCGCCATGCTCGCTCACGTTTCAATTAAAATTCCGGTCGTAATCGCTACAAAAAGTGCAGGTATGGTATCGAAGCAATCAAAACTGCTCTACTATGTACATCCAAACGATTTCCCTTCCAAAAAAGTGAATAAATACGAAAGCGAAATCCAAAATGATGTTTTCTTTTTGCGCTCCAAGAGAGAATCAAGATCATGTGCGAGTG
Source organism: Rubroboletus satanas (assembly GCA_038090635.1). Taxonomy (NCBI): domain Eukaryota; kingdom Fungi; phylum Basidiomycota; class Agaricomycetes; order Boletales; family Boletaceae; genus Rubroboletus; species Rubroboletus satanas. Next base: position 24,290 of record JBBPNB010000247.1, read on the forward strand.
CGCAGTAGTGTTTTGCAGAGGGCAGATTCTTAAAGGATTGCGGCGATTGCAAGAGCAACCACAGCACCAGTAAATACACTGATGCTGCTCGTCACTGGTGCACCGCTCGAGGACGATGCAGTTGACGACGATGTGGCTGACGAGGACGACGCAGTTGAAGTAGGCGTTGCTGAACTCGCCACTGTCAAAGTAACACCCTGGGAGGGACGTTAAAAGGGAATAGTGGTGGCGATGCGGAATGGTAGCTCACGACCGCGATGCAGAGCTGTTGAGCGTACGCTTCGGCATTTTGGAGGTCACTGCCGGTGCAGGAGGACTGTATGCAGGAGGTAGTCGAGTCGATGAATGCTTGGTCTGCGCACAAGCAACTGTCGTCAGTTGGAGCACAAGATCCCGTATCCGCACTGGTCAAGCATGATACTGCGCAGGCTGAAAAGATGGGACGTGAGTGAGTGAAAACAAACATGGCGTGAAAACATACTGGGGAGACTCTGACGTGCAATGAGAGTAGCTGAAGTAGCAGGGGCTGCAACGAACAGGGCAAAGAGGGGAAGTGCGAAACGCATTGTGATGATTGAAGGAGACGGTCGGTAAGCGCTTAAGCAACAGTACTCCGTGCTAACACCCGCCTTTATATTTGCGTCGATAAGCTCGGACAGGCCGCCTATCAACGCGGCCGCAAAACCTTGCTTGACGTGTTTTACTCACAGCCCAGTAAAACCAGTCGTCAAATTTTCAAATCTGCATGTGGTAATCGTTGTCAGTAGCATACATACTTATTCTTGCTCATGCCCTTGTCTTCCAAAATGGTCTTTACTTTGTCCTCGTACGAGAACTTCAGGAACTTGACTGGGTGCATACCAAAAAGGGACGCGTCTTTCTCTACCAAAAAAAGCCACTCGTTCCGTCGCAAGCTTGTTCCCGCGGAATTATGGGTGCCCAAGAACGTTGTCAAGCAAGGTGACAAGGGAAGGGACCTGTCATCGGTTCGAGAGGACTCGTGGCATGCGCATCCAGTCGCAGTGCATCCTTCTCTTCCAAGATTTGAATGGGAATCAGTAACAATATTGCACACGTGAGGTTAGAGCGGATGTCCAAAAACAGAAAACAACTCACATCGGCAATTGCCGAATAACTGTATCAGCCACAAACCTTGTTTAGCTGCCCGCCACAATGTAAACATAACCAAAGCGACTTGACCAGTCGATCAACCTCTTCGCTCACCGACATCGACATCCTCAAGACATGGTATGTATCTGACCCTCGTTTCTTCGCGTTCTCACATCTTTCACAGTCCAGAACAAAAGGCGCCAAAGTTCGTCCATATGATGACCTGGAGCGCTCTCCATCGCACTCACCGTAATCTCACTTCATCCAGACCGGCAAGCGCTCTGCCCTTCAAGACGTCGTGACTCGCGAGTACACGATCCATTTGCACAAGCTCGTCCATGGTCGCTCATTCAAAAAGCGTGCCCCATGGGCCGTCAAATCCGTTGTCACGTTCGCCAGGAAGTCAATGGGTACCAACGACGTTCGCCTTGATCCCAAGCTTAACCAGGCTCTGTGGGCACAAGGCATCAAAACTGTTCCACACCGGATACGCGTAAGGCTTGAGCGTGAGTATCCACTGTGTGATTCCTGTTGGTCAGTTCGCCTTATCCATATCTCAGGCAAACGTAACGACGAAGAGAACGCCAAGGAGAAGCTCTACACGTATGCTAGCCACGTTCCCGTCATTTCATTCAAGGCAGGCTTCTCCTCCCCTTGCCAGTAATTTGTCTCGCTGATTTTCGTCCATCAGGGCCTCCAAACAGCCGTCGTCGATGCAGAGTAGAGGGTGCCTCGCCAGAAAAGTTCCTTTGCACTCATGTATTCACCACCTTTATGATCTTCTTATGCATCGCCCCTGTGGTATATGCCCCAAAAATGAGATCAACCAAAACTCAACTTCATCTCTCGTTTTGATTATATCGCCTCGTTCACCCAGGCTGATCGACCAATCAAGCGGTCATATGCTCATGCTGGTTCAAAAATTGTGCGTCTCGGGGTATAGGAATCGCCAACTGTGCAAAGTCACCGCTTCTCGCTACGTCCGCCCATATATTAAAACCAACAGCTGCTGGTAGTTGATCTCATGCGTTCTCCTTTGCTTCCTCACATATAACTTGAACAGTTTCTCTGCAACCCTCGCAAAACAATCCGTT
>JBBPNB010000248.1:0-26464 GCA_038090635.1 Rubroboletus satanas
TGGAGAGATCGACGTCAGCCACACCCCGACTTGGCTGTGGCCCATCCCAACCCGAATCGCCGCGGCGCCATCGTCCCCCATGGCGCAAAGCCACGCCCCGCATCAGGACAGAAACAGACCAAGAAGGAGCACCCTGACAAGGAGCGAGACTATCCAGAACCGAAACACAGGGATAGGGAAAAACCACGCAAGACGAGCGACACTGTGGCAGACAAGGATGCAGATCTCGTCGTTGTCGATGCGAGCGTCTTGGTCCATGCACTTTACCAGGTCAAGAAATGGTGCAGGGAAGGTCGTGAGGAGATTATCATCATCCCACTCGAAGGTCGGTCGTTGCTCTCCCACATTCGAGTTTGCGCTCACGGCGCCGGCGTAGCGCTTAATACCTTGGACCTTCTCAAGAAGGGCACAAGTTCGCTCGCCCAGAGGGCCCGCTCCGCTTCTAGGATCTTGGAGGCACAGGTTGGAACAAATCCCCGCATCAGAGTCCAGCGCGATGACGCTTTTGTACCGTGGGACCAAATTGAGTTCAGAGACCCCGTCCCCGACGACGAAAAGGAGAAACCCGCGTCTCAGACCCTGCATCTATCCGGCTCTCCAGAGTGGGTTAGGAGAATGATATGCTGTGCCCGTTGGGAGGTCAACCATGCCGCTTCGACCCTTGACAAACAAGCTGTCAAGGACCCCAAGGTCGTTCTCGCCGTCCTCTCCCCCGCGTCAGCCCAAGCACAGGTCGACAGGGCTGTCCCTGAATCCAACACCGAGTTATCCTCTCCTGTCCCTCTCCCAGCGCCCAGCCCTCATCTCCACAGGTATGAGCCTCGTTCGGCTGGTATTCTGATTGGTCATTGGGCAGCGCGAGCTGGCATCCCGACACTCGAGTTCGAGCCGACTGCCATGCCGTCAACTTCTCCTGTACAACACCGAGGTGCCGAAGACGATGAAAGGGGCAAACGATCGATAGGACGCGGCAGGATCAACTCGCATGGTAGTGGTGGCCCTCCCGCTACACGCGGGACAGGTCTTGTCGAACGTCCGCCCGCCGTGATGCAGATGATGGAGGTAGTTGCTCAGCCCAGCAAGGTCGTCAGGGTCTTGGCGAGGGGCGAGAAACTGGAACCCGGTCCGTGATCGTCAACGTCCGTATCAAAGGTGCTGTATTTTTCCATCACCCGTACGACATCGGAGAGCTAACAATGTCCGCCGATAGATCAATTCGAGTCTCGAGTTTCCGGACTTGACCTGCTTCTTCCTCTCCATGGCGATAGTAGACAGAGACACTGTTGCGTCTTTGTCAGGCTGCAGAGTCTTGCCTTTGCAAGAGGGCATGGATAAGACTGCCCATCGTCCATCGAGGACAATTCGTGTGCACTTATGCGCTCTGGTGATCTAACGCTTGTTTCAAGGCGGATTGTTTTGTTTAACCATGGGGGCTGTTGCTTGTTACCATCATCGTCCCATGGGTTCCTAAACATGAAATGGCGGACTATCTCACGCAAATCCCTATGTACCTTTTTCAACTTTCCTGAATGCGAGTCTTGTGATGGATATATGTGATCCAATTCATGCAGTATGCTTCCTTCCCAAGCTTGGTGTAGAGTTTTGCCAAGTTCCCCCGCTGATGAGTCATGATTGCGCAGATGTTGACCTGGCTATTTCGTCGTTGCTAGGATGTGTGCTTTGTTTATTTCCAAGGCTGTAGCCAAACAACGGAGGGAGCGAAAAATATACTGTGTGGGAAGAAAAGGAAGCAAATGGGGCTTCCCTTCGTACCCGTGGTGATTTCGCTGTCCCCGTCACCATCCTTTCCAGCCCCGCCCGCTTGCCTCCCGCAGAGTCGGTCAAGTCTCCACGCGTGTACGTCAACGCGATTGGCAACCCCCGGTCCTCGGATCAGCTGTGCACTGGCAGGTTCAGTGATCCCATTGATCCCACCCTTTTATTAGCACGTCCAATTTCCTGATCATAAACGTTTCAACACGTTCTTTTGAGTATATTTTCCGCTTCTTCTCCTCTCTGTTCTTTCCACGGGTCTGTCCCCCCTTCGTAAAGGCGTCAGTGAGAACGCTCGACTTGGATGGCGTCGTTACTCAGTACGTCCGATCTTCAACGTATCCAAGCATCGGAGTATGTGAGCGGTGAGTACTTACATTCCTTTCCAATGCGCCTCTTTGGCAAATGTCTGACCATGGTGGAATTTTTGGTATGCTCTAGCGGTCGGGCTGGTGGTGCGTTCTCGTCCTCTCCGACGTCCGGGTCTGTTTTCTGACCTTCTCCTCGCCACACCATACACGCATGCCGTCTCCTTGTGCACTAGATTCTCCTCTGGGACCACGTCCTCACTTTTCCGGACGAAGTGCAGCTCATTTGGAGCGCAAAACTATCGATGCCCAAACTCTTGTTCTTGTTCAACCGTTACCTGGTCCCGTTTGCAATGATCGTTCTGTCACATGGTGAGCGAGGGCGGTCGTCTGATCGCTTACGGGTGGTTGTTCACCCTCCAATCCTGCAGAGTTCAATGGTACGACCCCGTACCTATCTCTCACGGTGAGCACGTTCTGTTTCGTTCCACCGAGGTGGGGCTTACCAACTTTCGTGCAGGTGTGAGTCGATCGTTGCGATAACGTGGGGCCCATCTTCTGATGCACCGCTTTTTCTCAGTTGCAAAGCGTGGTATGCCATGGCGGTGGCCGTTGGCATGCTCTCCATCGCGACGAGCAATTGTGAGCCACCGCGCCTGTTTGTTGAGAATCCGGGATTCCTGTGGCTGATCCAATTCTGACACACGCCAGTCTTGATACTGCTCCGGTTATGGGTCCTTTGGGAGCGGCCCCCGCGGCTGATGCTGTATACCCTAGCGTTCTTTGTGGTGACTCAAATAGTCGCGCTGGGTTTGGCGGGCTATGTCATACATGAGATGCTCCGTACGTGTATTTGCGCCAGTCTCTGGGAGCATGACGTCGTTCACCCAACGTTCAATCTATTGGGCCTCTAGCAACACTGGTATTTGACCCCTTCTTGCGCATCTGCATCCCCAATACCAAACCCAAGTTCGTGCTGCTGTGGGCTCCTGGTGTACGCTATAGTCGTTGCGTGTTGTGGGGCGATGTCGTGCTCAAGCATGCATTCTTTTTCTGCCCTAGGTTGCATTCGAACTCATGATTTTCTTGACGACCGTGTGGAATGCGCTCGATCAACCGCGGTCACGGGATACACGGATGGCCCAGGTCATGTATCGGGATGGGTCCACATACTTTTTGGTGCGTGCTCTTGTTTCTTGACGTGCGACAACGCGCTCATACGCATTTGACAGGGCTTATTCGGTAAATCTCTCGTCTAGCGAAATCATATCCCCGTCTGACGTGGCTGTGCTTTAGCATTACGTATCATCAATATGGTGTTGTCCATCGCCGCGCCGGTAAGCTGGGATTGTTCATCTGAGTTGATGGCTGATGCCGATCCCACGGGTTTCTCTAGTCCTCGCTTGTGTTCTTGGGTGTCTTGTGGGTGTCTCACCCTTTTACTTCATTTCGCTTCGCAGTCGAGGTTGCCTGACACGACATCATCACCCCCACACGCAGCTTCATCTGGAGCGTCTCGAATATTACGCTCACCCGTCTCATTCTCAACTTGCGTCGCCTATCGCACAATACGGGCGACGAAGCAGATGACGAGGATGATGTGTCGGACGGCGCCAGCAAGCGTTCGGAACAAACGGAATTGAGCGTGTTGCGATAGTGAACCGGGCGATCTGGAACCGCAGCCCTTTTCTCTCTCTCCGTTTTTGTCTTGTCTCCCCTCTCTCTTCTCACTCCATGGCAACCCTGTTCGTTGTTCGGCCCCGGCTCGCTTTGCATTCCCACGTTCGCAGTGACATGACATCAATACTTGGCCCCAAGAAGAACCAAAAGCTACAATACTTCGCTTATTTTTTTCGGCGTTTCGGGTCCTCGCCTTACCTCCGGGCCCGTCCCGTTTTCGATACCGTTTGTCATTTGCGCTGGCAGTGTCTATCTATCATCATCGACCATCGTCCGTCGTCCCATCACCTGCCATTCATCATCCATCCCCTCGTCCTTTCCCCGAGTTCGATTTTTTTGGTTCGGGATCGCGATTTGGGGGTGGATGTCCGTTTGGGAGGGGTGAGATCGCACGATGGGACCGTTTGACTTTTTTTTCTGATATTCCCCACGTTGGGTTTTATGGTAGTATACTATCCTAGTGATGCATTCTTCTTCTTTAATCGGGTGGACGCGATTCAGGTAGAGAGAGATGGAGGGGGCAGCAGTCGAAACGTCGAGTCGACGAGATTCAAGGACGGGTGTCGATCCGAGTTGGATCGCGCGGACTGGACGTTCAACTGGGACCTCTGAAAGGCCGCCATTAATCTTTAATCATTTAATAATATAGACCGGACACAACAGTGAGGTAGCATGATTGCACTGTATCATATCTGAATTTTGCGCGTCTTGCTCACCGACTTTGAACGGATAATTACTTACCTGATGAATTCGCTTGGAGAACGTCGTGCGCCATTTGACGCCAATTCCACCTGATGGTCGAGTTCTGACTGGTGGAAGTTACTGTAACTAGTCTTGGTAACTGGAAACAGTGCAACGCTTTCGGTGTCAGTGCAAGGAATACCGGCCCGTGACCATGCACCAACGTGTCCCGCTGGCAGCCACAACAGTTGCCGCTTTAACGTTGGTCTGTCTGCTTCCATCATGGCCCACGCTCAAGCACTGGCAGCGGAAGCAGAAGTGCTTTCGGCGTACTATTCCATCGACACCGTTGTCAATCTCCATCCTCGGAGGGGGATTGAGACTGAGAACGTTGAGAAGGGGGTTGACGAGACTGTTCCAACGCTCAGTCCCTCAGTGCTCGCTTTCCTCGCAGCCCGTCACGAGGCAAGTCTAATCCCAAGTCCGTCCTTTTCGCCGTACTCACTCGGATCCATGATCCCAATGTCTTTCCACATCATATTGCGTGATTCTAAATCGGACGCTCTGTCACACGAACAGGACGTCGTCGCACTAGCGACCAAGCCCGTGGTGAGCGTGCCCGAGGTACCCGACGACCTCCCGCTCAAACGTTACTTCATCTCGTACGTCGTCTCATCTCCTTCATTCCAACGTTCACACTCTCAACGATCCTCAACGATCAGGTCCTCACACAACACTTACCTCCTTGCCTGGCAACTCCTCGGCCGTTCCTCCGCTGCCGCCTACACCCACGTCCTTCTCGCTCCCACTCCCGCACGGTGCATCGAGATCGACGTGTGGTGGGATGGGCGGCCCGGGCGAGGGGTGCCGGTCGTGACGCATGGATGGACGTTGAGTAAGAGTGTGCCGTTTGTGGATGTGTGTGCGGCGATTGGGATGGCCGTCAATCGCATTCGTGATGAAGAGGATGGAAAGGACTGGCCCGTTCTCGTTAGCCTCGAATGTCATGTCCCGCTCGCACACCAAGACGAATTAATCCGGATCATGGTCGAGTGCTGGGGCGAGATGCTGGTGCAGGGGGAGATGGAAGGGTTGCGTGAAGAGACCGTGACACCGGGGCAGCTCAGAGGACGGATCGTGCTCATGGTAGGTACGGTTTGTGTTTGGCGTGTTTGGCGGTTGCCTCCCTCCCCTCCCTCTGATGTTCAAATGTTGGGTTGGAATGCTGACGCAGGTCGTGGTTCGTGGTTCGTTTTGTTTTTTCAGGTCGAGTACTACCCGGACGAAGTGATCGGCGGATTCGACCAAGACGCGATATCGGAAACAGAATACAAGGGGTTCGACGGAGAACCATGGGTCGTATTGGAAGACAAGCATGACAGAGACGCCTGTGGCACCGTCGACGTCGATGCTGCGCTTGTATACCCCAAGATCGCAGACTCACTCGCCAACCTCGGGTTCTACGCGCGCAGCATGAAACCTCCCAAAGCATGGTGGAATCAAGGCATGTCTCCTCCCGTCGTCCACACATCACTGAACACCACCACCCCACATAGTCTTCCCAAGTCCTCCCCATCCCCCCAACGTCACTCTCAACATCAACGAACGCTACCTTCCCCACCTCCCACACACCTTCCCCACTCTCCAGAAGCACGCCACGCATCATCTCCGTCGGGTCTACCCCCACGGGCTCCGCGTGACTTCGTCCAACCTCGATCCGTGGGTACAGTGGCAAAGTGGGACGCATATGGCGTGTTTGAATTGGCAGAGGCGGGATGAGGCGATGTCGTTGAATGAGGCAATGTTTGGGGGCACGGGGGGGTGGGCTGTGAGCCCTGATCCTGAGCTTGCGAGTGAGGTGGACGGTGGAGATGGAGGGAGGAGGAGGTTTATGGGGCGGGTGATCGGACTCAGTGCACGTGAGTCCCCTGTACACGTATGCGTCCTCGTGCTCATCGTATCCTTTCCTTTTCGTGCGGTGTTGCACGCAGTACCCCGACCCGAGGGGGACCAACACGACTTTGTAGGGTACTGTCAAGCAGAGCTGTTTCATCGCGATAGGAAACGCATCTGGCGGAGCGATCTTGCGCGCGCTCGGCGTGACGCAGTAGCTGTGCCCAAAGTGAGGGTCAACGACATGGACGTGGTGCATCTCACCTGGGGCCAAACCTTTGAATGGACATTCGACGCAGACGCGTTGGCATTCTTCCAGTACGTCCACCCCATCGATGAGTGCCTTTGTGCTAACTGAGGGACGTAGGCTCAAGGTAGTACGTCGACATGCGGTATCGCGAGACGAGGCTGTGGCCGTGTTTTGTGCGCGATTGGACCAGCTCGCGTCGGGGTGGTGTCTCGTGCGGTTGTTGGACATGCGGGGCAAGTATATCGGGGCGACGTTGTTGTGCGAGTTTACCCTCGCGCATATCGAGACGGACATCTAGAGCAAGGCGTATCTCGGATACAGATAGTATGGTACGCTCTAACTCGCCAAGACCTTGATAGTGTAGTATAGTCATAGTATTTGCATAATGGCATCTATTGATCGTGATGAACGTAAAACAATTTATTTGATAAGTTTATGTATGTATCAACAGTTCAAAGTTCCTTGAATCGTAGGAGGAAGGAAAGGAAGGAAAAGACCTGCATAACAGGATGGGGAGGTCCCCAGAGGGTCACTTCAGGGATAAAAGCTGGCCCACCTGGTGCGGCACAGCCAGTTTACCGTTCATAAATGTATTCCCGAACTACCAACATCGATCAATGCCATGCCATGCCATGCCATGTCGATCCATCTTTCAACCTTCCTGCAAATCGAATCACGTCACCTTCCATGCCCAGAACGGGCCTGCACATTCACGCCAACAAAAAAAAGCTCAGTATCTCAGGGACGACCATCAACTCTCGCTGAGGATCACTCACCGAGTGGATCAGCTCTCTCATGTCCCGCTCCAGTCCACATCCCGAGAAGCCCGACTGCGCTCCCGATCCCACCGACCTGTACTGCCTCACTCGACCACTCCGGTATCGATGTTCCTGGCATGGATGATTCCTGTATATATGTGTCCTGGAGCGTCAGATGTCAAACCATTCGCGGTGTGGTTGAAAACGACGAAGGAAAGAAACGACGATAAAGTGAGGGATGAGAACACAAACGTCACGCACCATCTGCCACCTCACTTCACCCCCTCCAATGAGCTGCACGTTTCCTTTAACTGCCCGCCCGTCGTTCAAGCCACGATCGGAACCGACAGAAGAACCGGAGAAATGGATTACGGGTGGAGGACGGAAGTAGCCCGTGCGGACGTTTGTCTCGGGTCGTTTATGGATAGAAAAGACGTCGATATTATCACGTGCAGGCTCGGCGTCGTGGACTGGCATCAGTCCCGCACGTGTGTACCCAGCGATCTGAAGTTCCATGGGAATGATACGACAGGCCTCTTGTGCATCAAGGTCGAGGAACTTGGCCGAGTCGAGCTATAGAAGATGTGGTCAGGAACAGTCGAGAGGAGAGGGATTAGTACATACGTTGAAGACTGTTTATGGCAAACCACCAAAATGTGTTAGCATCTCGTTAAACACCTCCAATGGAGTTGGGAACAGTATCCGGTGCGCCAACCACGCAAGCATGATATATGTCCGTGCCGATTCAATGATCGACCAAACGCCGACCCATCATATCATACGAACAAGTAACAAGCAAGAAGAAAATCAGGAGATCTGGATCGGAAAGCAACACTCACATAGTAGTTCTCTGTAATCCATCCAACACACGCAACGTCTACGAGGCAAGGAAAATAACGTTGTCAGTTCGTCATCGTCAATCGACGCATATATCAACAAGTGGACAGTATGGATGTCGAGCGTGGTGTAAAGCCAGAGAATGTTACACGGGAACGAGTATGCTGAAATACGTGCCACGGACGGGACGGGACACATGATGGTGACACTCCATATGCGAGCACAAACAATCCGCATCCATCGTGACACCGACCGAAACCCGAAAATACATTTGAATGACTCACCTCCAAATCCCGGCAACACCTGCCCAATCCCATCCCTCACACGCCTCGCCCTCGGGGCCGATCTCCCAATCCCCGAGTCCAGTCTCAAGTGCAGGTACGGCAGCAGACTTGCCGCCCCTCTCCTTCCCTTTTCCCTTGTCATCAGTGACGCTCGTACATTTGATCGGCTTCTCAAGCTGATCCCGCTGCGCCACAATTCTTGGCTTCCTCGCTCCGATATCGCCCTCTGACGACGACGCGTTCGCGTTCCCATCGGTGCTTCTTATCACAGATTGCTGTCGCTCGATCCATCCGCTCCAGTATCCGCACGCACTACCTAATCTCGCAACCTCGAGATTTTGGAACCGAAAGAGTATGTCCGCGAGATCAAAAGTTGTGGAACTGGTGTCGGCCGCGGGGATGCCGCTCGGTGTCGTAGTAGGCGACGGCAACGCGCAGGATAGAGAGGATGCTATAAAAGTGGGTCTCGTACGAGCGCACTTTCGACAACGCGCAAAGAGTGTACGACGCACCTGATTCGGACGACTCAGCCCGCGTTCTCAAAATCTCGTCTTCATCTTCCCAAAACATGCCTGCCTCTTGAACGCCGACCTCAGACGCGGTCCTTTCAACATCGTCACTGATCACTGTTCCAAACAACTCCCTCAGATTCGCTTCCACAACGATCCGCGCGCTTGCGAGGTATGCATAGTCGGGTCTGAGATGCTGAGGCTTGATGTCGCACGGAGAGACAAGGCTATTAGGTGGTAGACGGGGGTTGGAGCGGCGACTCCTGCGGGACGAGACCGTCGAGGTAGTGCCGGTGGTGGATTCAGTGTCAGTAGTAACAGCAGAGGCGAGAATAGGATGGGTGGGTGGATGTTCGGGTTCTATCGGTTCTATCTCCCCTTCAGGATCAGGATCCGCCGTGTCTTCGCCACCATTGGTTCGCTCGTTCTCGCGGTCCCCGCTGCTGGAAGAAGAGGAAGGGTTTCTGCTAGTGTCCGCTGGGTCGCGCCAATCTTCGTCTTTGCTATCGTCTGACGTGGAATCAAAATCGTCTGGTTCGATATCCATGCCAAAGGCCCACGCAAGCGTGCCTAGACGATGCGTCCCACCCTGTCCCGACGCGGTACCACTCGTGCTGGCACCCTTTCCCCCCTCCTGAGGTCTTCCCTTCCTATCGACACGCAGTCCAGTGGCTCCAGGACGCGCACCGAGAGATTCCCTGGTCACAAGCTGAAAAGGCCCCCACAAACGATCACCGCGGAGGTATCGCATGTCATAGACCCTCCTCCTGGCGAGAGTGCGTGCGTCCGCGTGCTGCTGCGAAGGAGTGGGAAATGCCCTGAAGATGGTGGGACGCTTGGATTGCTCGCCCGACGCGTGGTGGTCATGCTCCTTGTCTGGCTCTCCATCTTCCGGTATCTCCGGCTCGTGTTCGGTGTCATGCCGGTTCAATCGAATGTGGTCCGAAACGGACTGTGAAGTAGAAGTGTGGCTGGAAACGAGAGGAGGCGGTATAGGCACAAAGCCAGTCATACATATGATCCGATGGAAAACGTCACCCAGCGCGCTACCCCCCCAATGATCAGCGGCAGTCAAAAAGGGAGAATGTGTCGGGAACCCGCGCACGTCAATCGTGTGGGAAGCGAGAAGCGTGCGCACGAGCTGCGGCGGAAGCGACGGCGTCGGTATCGGTGTCCGTTCCGCCGCCCGCGCACGTGATGCGTGCGGGCCATACACCATCCGTCCCACACGCACGCCACTCCGGGACGCCTGGAACGCAAAAATGCCACTCGCGAGCACGATGAGAAGGGGTGGCAACGGTGGCGCGCTCGTCATGCGCTCCCTCCTATCACCCACACCCGACTCGGTGTTCCCCGTCGGGTATGGCGAGATCCTAGGCGTGAGTACCTTGAGCGCGATCGGTGGCGTTGCCGGGAAGGGTTGGAGGGTCAACAACGTGTTCAGCACGGCAGAGAGCGCTGAGAGGGTGGTGGTGTACCATTCTGTGTCTGTGTCGGCGGCCTTTTCTACCGATGCTTCGTCGGACTCGGAGTGGTGGCAGATATCGCGGCGCCATGCTTTGAGCCACTTATCTGCGGATACCCGTCTGCGATATTCGGTTCCCCAGTCCCAGGCGGCGGGGTCTATGCGGGGGTCCACAAGGCTGCGATGCTCGAGAGCAGGGCGAGGGTCGTCCCAGATAGTGAGAAAGAGCTCGCGCCAGAGATGCGAATCCGGCGAGGCATATACGAGCGTGTGTAACGCCCGGCATGTCTGTGCGACGGAGGCGACTGTGCGGGGGGAACAAGAACATATCAAAATGGCCTCAATCAGCTCCGAAGGGAGCGTCGGCAACGTCGGCGGGGATGTCATACCCATTGTCTTTGTCGAGGTCGAAGTCGACGCTGTGGCGAGGAGTCGATATAGTCTACTGTCTAAGCGGCTTGACTCAGCATACATCCCACACAACTCCATAGATAATCAAAATAAATCCTCGGTCCCGTGCATTCAATACAGACATACAATCATATTTCAGTACTTTGATTGAAAAAATCTTACGGTTTACCATTTCGTCGGGCTAGATCGAAGAAACACACCCGTTCAACCATCACAGCATGGGCTAAACAACCAAAACTCACCCAAATGTGCCACTCTCAGGCAATGACTTGTAAGGCAACCCTATTCCATCCGCAGTGTTCAAAAATACAGTGTTTCCCCACCAGGCTTGCACAGTGGTCAACCCGATCGCCCCATTCTTAGGGTACTGAAGCATGAAAAAGATGATAATGACCGCGATAGCGACGCCAGAGTCCATCGCGGCGGACAGAACGTCTGAACACGGAAATGGCAAGGTTAGCATTGCTCTACGTCTGGTGGGGTGAACTCGTACAGTTGTACTTGGTCCACCAAGAAAAGTGTCTCCTGCGAATGTAGTATTGGAAGATAAACCCAACGATCGCCCACGGGACGTAGTTTACCGCACTCGCTGGTGGAATAGCTCCCGTACCACTGAAGATGACAGGGAAGCTAACACATTTCGGGGGTCAGTGCAAAGGAAAATCGACCAAGGAGCAAAGGACGCACTTGACATAGCGAATCATGCTATCAGGCCACTTGAACTGGATCACGTACGCAATCAACGGGCAAATCGCTCCAATGAGGAAAAAGTATGTGAGTACTACCCTCATCCACGTCAGCCTGCCATTTGTCAAAGAACAAATAACACACCGCTGTAGATCTGGCCAGACGAGAATACTCTCGCGGGGCCGATGACGCCCCAGATAATGCTCGCAGTACCAAACACCTCCGTGTTCGGGCAGATGAATCCATTTGTCTGTGTCGGGCTGCATATATCAGGAATATTCGTGAACATCCAGGCTTGTACGCCAAGTTGGACTGTCCCGGAGACTATGGTGGCGACAACCTGGCCTTGATGCGAGTCAGTAATCCAATCCTGACCCTAGATGGAGATGAATGGGAGATACCCCAGAACATCGAACGAGGAGGAATCTTCATGTAGTGACCAAGCTTGAAATCACTGGCAAATGCGAGTGCTACGTCGACATCAGACAAAAACACTGACATCGTTCTCGTCAATAACACTTACCTTGCGACATTGTGATATATCCCCACGTTTTGAACATCATCATGGCAATCGGCCGACCAGGAAGAATATATCCAATTATCAACTCTGTAATCACACTACGAGTCGTGAGAGGATAGGGACAGCGAAAGGTCTCGATAGACTCACTTGAGACCAACCTGTTGGTTGGTAATAGCCTGAAGCATTCCAACAGGTACAACGTAGATGAAGGCTGTGTCGAGGAATAGCACCATCAGCGTCAACTTCTTAACAATCTAAGAGCGCGCACCAATCGCCAACGCAAGGAAGAACGCCCACACTGGGAACTCGGTATGCCACACTTCAATCAAGACAATACCGAACACAACCATCGACGCTGTCAAAGGAAGGAACGCCGTGAATCGGATGTGTCCGACGACCTGTTAAGGATACGAACGAACCAAAGATGATCCCATACCACCATTCAGGGACTTGTTTATACTTGGACATTAAACGTGCATGGATGTCAGGCTGCTCGCGCATCGAACGCTTGCTCTGGACCCAGATCTGTTTGCGGAAAAAGAGTAACGCGTGCGTCAACGTCGCGGTGATGGTAGCAAACGCAAGTCCGTAAGATATGGCAAAGGTCGTCCTACAGCACTATGAGCAGACACATTGGAGATTAAGTATTGTACAACGCACGAAATGAAGAGTGGACTGTATTGCTCGTACGCGGTCAGGTTGAGCGACGCGTCGGCGTTGATGATTTGGGACACGTCGTAGGCACTGCCCGTGTTATCATACGATGTACGCGACGATATGCTGTCGACAAATCTCTTCAGTGCCGCAGACATCAGGAAGATTGATTTAATACGTACGGCAAGTATGCGCTGTACCAAGTGTTGGTAAAGTAGATTATGGGAGCGAGAAACCCTGTGGAACATAAGCAACCACTCCGGGAGGGAACAAAAGTCAGAGACACACAAAAGATGACCACGAAGCCAACTGTAATGTTAGCCTCGGCCCACCAGGGAGTTGCAAGGGGACTACCTAAACTCAATCCATACACCATCAGCAAACCAAACCAATTCGACGACAACGCGCTCACCTATATACGAGATCTGAGCCCAATCAAACGTGACCAAACTCATCCCCAAGCCATGCACATATCCAAATAACTGGTTCACGACAAGATTATTTGGCGCAATCCAGCATACCCAGGAAAAGTAGGAGAGCGCCTGGAAAAGATAGCCAGGAAGGAAGTACCAGCAGACGCCAGCTCCACAAGCACACAGGAAGAAGCGTTCGCGCGAGATCCCTCCTCGAGTACCTATACCAGCATAGGACGTTGAATGAAGCGTATTAAATAGGGCACAGGTCACGAGATTGGCTGGCCAGACTGCGGGAGACGAGGTGAGTGAGTGAAGTGTTTCTCCAAGAAGTGAAGCTGCGCACTCATTGAGGGCGGATGGACGAGGAACCGCCGTAGAATACCACCGACGGAAAAGCCAAGTAGTTGCGTGGACATCACCAGCATCCATTGGTCTGCAGTGTATCGAGTGAAGATAGGATATATCAGTGTCGCGCGAGGTGGGTGCGAAGCCGTCGGACCGGTCCGAGAAAAAGGAGGATCGACAAGAGCCACCGTAGGTGGGCGATCACGACCATCGATCATGTCCAGATTAGAATGTGTGCACGAAACAACAGATCATATGTAAATAGGAATTGGGATAGTGAGCACATCATGCAACCATCCGTCGGACGAAGAGTACTTACAGCTAAAGTTATACGTCTGGTTGTAGTAAACCCGCTGAACAGCAACAATGTCAGTCTGAATGGATAAAACACATCGATGAGATGTGGCAATCGTGAACGACAGCCCAAGCATACCGCATATGCCGCTGTTCGTAGAATCTGTCAGAACTTCCCAAGTGGAATAATACATACAACACACGCACAGCCTGCACCAACGGTAGCCATGATCGTCACGAGCACGTGCTCCTTGATCACGAATGGACCAGGGTTGAGAGGAACTCCAAAAAGGCGCCAATTAGGGACTAGCTACTTGGGCGCCAAATCAGTCAGGACTTGCGTGAATGGCATGCAAACGCACCGCAGCCCATGCACGACCCATCGGCAATGATATCAATACGGCGACAAAGCTTGATACGGTGACAGAGGGATAACGAAAAAAAAGGAACTGGTTCAATCCAGAAAGGACGATAGCCCAAATGAGGCCTTAATCAAGGACATTAGTTATCTGCATTTTTGATCAGAGGCCCACGCATACCCATTACCCAAGCGCGGATGCTAGACACAGGGATGGTGGAATCGTCCGTGTTGGCCACGGCGCATCGCACCTCTGGATATGGTGAATCATCCTCTACCGATACATTCAATCACTCGTCTGTGCACCTCCACGACCACGCTCACCCAGTATTCCGGCAAGGGCGTTCTCATGATCAATATTAGGGTCATCGAAGTCGGCCATCATACTCGCGAATAGGTCTGAAAAGGCACTCTTCAGGATCTACAAACCGCAAGACCTGGCAGCAAACGCACCATCCTCCTTCGAGTAGCGTTCCGGGTTGAACCGGCTGCTCTCGAGCGTAGTAGTCATGACCGGGGTACTTGAAGCCAAGGCTGCGGCCAGGAAAGAGAAGGGAAGAAAGGGATGTGAACGGATATCAAGGCTTTGACGCCCTCCTTAAGAGATTCAGCGGCAGATGCGCAACTTGAACGGGCTTATAACGTCGATAAGCAGGGGAAAGATCCCGGGCGCAAATTGTGCGATATATGGCGTAAAAATGTGACCTTCTCCCAAAGCATGCTTCGCTTCGGGCCCAAAACGTCATTCAGTACGATAAAAAAAAGGTCCTAGGGCGTGCTTGAATCTCGGAATTCATTCTGGCTTGGAGAGGTCCAAACCCACGGTGACTTCAGTCTAGAAGATGGAATGAACCAGAGTCTGACAATTCTTTCGCTGGGGTGGGGAGAACATGCCAGCAAAGCACAGATCATATACATCTGTATAGGGCGGAATTTTGAGATAGGCTACTGGTTACCGGCCATCACGATCACATTTTCTGAACGCGTGTCGCTTAGGAAGAGCTGCTAGTAATGCTGTTCATGTCAGAACGACTCTACGAGGTGAAACACGCTCGGCAAACCACCCTCTCGCAAGATTGACGTCGCTCGATTTGCACTGGCAAGGGCCCCGCCTGAATCCATGTAGGGCGTAAGCTAGAGGTCGTATCGATAGCTTGTCGAGGGTGGGAGGGTATTCTGACCACAAATACGACAAGTGGTAACATGCTTCGACCGCATCTGGACAGGAGAGCACAAGGTGGTTTCAAGAGAGCGCCGGCGATGGCAGCCAAGCCGCATACGGTCAAAATCTCAAATTTGAGCAGCGTGGGCAACCGAAATTCAATACGCGCAATTCGATGATACGAATTGCTCTGCATCACGATTAATCATGACGGCGTCGATATCACACATGGCAGTGGCAACCTGCGAAACACTCTGTGTCACACCTATTCAATGGTTTGGCAATAAAATAAAACGAGTGAACTCTTCGTACCTTGAATCAAGGCTTCCCAAGCCAGATCTAAAATTTGAAAACTTCGACAGGGACGACAGCGCGCCTGCTGCGGTGCGCCGCAAGTGTCATTTGGAAGAAGCATGTGCCGCTGATACAAGTTCGCCCATGGGCGGCCATCACGGTTTGTGGAGAAGCATGATAATAGAATGTAATCCATTTTACCTCATTGAAAAGTGATTCTCTGTGATTATCATGAAGCAAAAATGTATTATAATCCATTATCATGCTTCTCCTGTTTCAGTGCGTTGGGACCAAAGTCCGCCAGCTATATGTAGCATGTATCACAATCTATGGTACTCTCTTAGACTTTAGTACATGACAATATATCAGGCGCTACTGAGATAAACATGAGGCGTCGCCACGGCCACCTCGAATGATCGAATCAATAAACCAAGAACCCCGGAGCGGAAGTAAGGCGCCCAACTTCCAGGTAGGCAGAATTGTACAACATATTGTACAGTAAAATGTCCGGCGTAGGAACTTATGAATGGCGGAACAAAAGCAGACAACGAGAAAGTATGATGCCGTGTGCCTGCAATCACCGCAATGCAGCTGGCGCAGTAGGAAGTTTAGGCGCAGTGACGCGCGGCGGTGCGATAGCCTTTTTCGCCTCTCGTACCGCCAATATGTGGTCCGGTCTCGGTGGGAGGATGGACGTGGGCTGGAATCGCGCGGGAGCCGAACTGCCTTCATCCTCTTTGCGGTCTTTCTCCCCCCTCTCTGGTATCACAACTTCTTCCTCCTCCCTCTTCCTTTTAACACCACTCTTCGCAGGCTCCGGAATCTTGGGAGAATGGGCGCTTTCTTTGATAAAATCGAACATCGTCTTGGCTACGCGAGCATTCATCCGAATATCCAAATGTTCCGCCCGCACTCGAACCCTCATTTCCCCAATTTTCACAGCCAACTCCTGCGACGTCAAGTTGTCCTTATTGACTGAGATTAACAGACACATCATCACAAACTCGATCGGCGAGACGCGCCATTCTGGCTTGAGGAACAAGGGTTGGAGGGAGGCATCGCCAACGAGTCTTGAAAAGGTTCCAAAGGTGGCATGCACCCGTTCAAGGAACGCTTCGTCTTTCGAAAGGTCCTCGCCTGGGTCATTGTCCGTCGCTTTCTTTTTCCCTTTGCTACGAGCATACGGATTGACGGTCGGATTGTGAAGCCACTTTTCGAGCTGAGTGATGGCGCCTATCGCAGAGCTCGAAGGGTATTTGGCGATGATATATAGTGCCTGAGTAATGCAGCGAAAATCGCCTCCACGTGAACGGTCCCAGTCAAAACCCTCAGTGTCGAGAGGGCGTTCCAGATTGAAATATTCTGACTGTAACTTGCGTACGAATGCGGACATTGGAGTGTTGAGCACCTGTAGTTTTTCTGAAATATACAGGTTGAGCAAAGCGCAGTAATGTAAAATCACACATACCTGCGGGGGTGAGCGCCATTCCGAGTTGCACCCTCTGAGACATACGTCGGTACTGGACGTGACCAAGGCAACAATTAAATGCTTACCTGGAAAATTTCCCGCTCATCTGAGTCGGGGAGATCTTGATACTCGATACAGACAACTTGCTTGTTTGCAAATAATCGTCGGTATCTTTCGGGCAGTAGCTGCCCTCGCCCACTCTGCGTAGTCCCACTGTTTTTATACCAGTATTTTGTACCAGTAAGCCTATATTATTCGCATCAACAAAGAGATTACCGTATGCGGTTCGACGGACTTACGGATCTCGATCTAGAAACGAACGGCTGGAATGAGGAACGTTAACTGAAGGGACAGGGTCAACTTACGAGGTATCTAGATAAACAAACATCAATGAAACATGAACATTGATAGACAATATACAGAGGAAAGAAACGAACCAGTCCGTCCATGAACCTGTGCTTAAATAAGCGCGCAGCACATAATCGGGGCACAGGACTACACACCGATGGATGGAAGTCAGCCTCTGTTTTCCATCTATGCACGTCTTCGATTCCGATCCATCCTCGTATTGATGTGCCACTGGGAATCGTGGTCAGACCAGAGAAGGCGTCCCCAAGGGCTGCATACCGAAAATGATGGGTGGGACATAGAAGTTGCGAAGAATAGAGTCAACGAGACCAATTTGCTTTGCTTCCGGCCATACGACATCTAATTGATCGGTTCGTCATTCAGCGAAAGTGAACAATGCAGTAGTACGGTGTACCTCGCTGATACTCCGGTTCCAGGTCGATATCTCCGGCGTGAACCTGGTCTGTGCAGCAAATTAGCGACAACAGATTATGTTTCGTTCATGCGAACGAGACGCACCATATAGCGCTTGGGTAGAGTAAGTGGTCGCCCTGGGCAACTTCAAGACGTTCGTGAGCTGGTAGCCGCTGGCTTTCGAGTGCTTGACTCCCGGGGTATGGTCCAAGTCGTCGTAAGACTCTTCGGCAATGTCGCCACCTTCATAATCGCTGCCATCCATGGACATGCTGGTCGTCGGAGGGTGTAGGTTGAACGTTTTTCGCAAGTTTGAAGTTGCTGTACAAATGAACCTCGCCCGAGCAGTGCCAGTGGTGGTATTTGCCCCATATCAAAGCGCTTTCCATTTTTGGAAGTGTGGCTACGGGTTGGACATGGTGGCTCTGGGATGTGGTTGTGCTCGACAATATGAGCGGAGGTGCGCCGTCGTCGTCGTCGAGGGCGCCATCGAGGGCCTTCAACACCGGATCGCTTGCATCGGCGCGTACAAAGCGGGATTCGCTCATGGCTGAACTAGAGCGCGGCAAGCACTTCCCTCCCGTCTTCCCCGCGCCGCGCCAACTAACACACCACATCCTCGCAGACCCGCAACACTCGACCGCAAAGCGCCAACATCGTTCGCAGGCGTTCACCTCGCACATGGCCCATGCCTCTTTGGAGCGTCAGCTTCTCTCCGCACAGGCCGCCAAGACCGAGCTCGAGAACAAGTTGCGCAAAAAGGAAGTATACATCGAGCAGCTGGAGAGCGACAGGCGTTTCTTGACCGAGAGAGAGCAAGCAGAGCGCGAGGAAAAGGAAAGGGAGCGCGAGGCAAACGCGGAGGACAAGGTGCGTGCGCGTTGGACCATTATGCAACCGCACGTTTCGGTTTACCTGGCACCGCCCTCATGTCCGTGTCTTAGAAAAATGCAGAGGAAAATCTGAGATCTCTACGTGACGCCATTGCCACGCTCAGGAACGAGAATATCGAGTTTAACGAGTCGTATACCGCGCTGCAACGGACCCATGCCCAACTCCTTACAGCCCAGAAAGCTGAATCTTCGACCCTGACGCGCAGAAATGCGGAACTCGAGCAAGAACTCGTGGAATATCGAGCGACAGCCGACGAACGCGATGCCACACTCCAGGTTCTGCAACAGAAATTGGACGAGACGGAGGCTGCTGCTGAGCCAATGCTCCGAAGACACAACGAGGACGAGAATTGGGGTGTTATCCGTGACGAGCTTCACCGTCAGGCCTCGTATCTTCGGTCGCTAGAAACGACGAACGCAAAGTTAAATGCAGAGCTAGGCAGATACAAGGACAGACACGCGAATATCGAGGTTCTGCGCGAAGAGAAACGGGCGTTGGAGGGAAAAGTTTGGGTCGTTGATGAGCTGAGAGAAAAGGTTGTTTCGTTGGAGGCCCAAGTGGAGGCAGCAAGACGAGAACGACAGGAGTGGTGCGTCATTTATTTCACCAACGACTGCATGCCGACCCAGCAGCGCACAGGGCGAATAAGTCTACCGAGGTTGCCACGCCTTCCAAACCGTCTGTATCGGTCATCCAGAGCCTCTCCGAGCTCAGGCTGACGCACGCGCGCCTGCTTGAGGAGCATGGCGCCAACATAGCCGTCCTCCGGACTCGCGAAGCCGAACTCGCACGTATGAATGAATCCTTCTTAGAAGCCCAAGGGACGATAGGAACATTACAGGGTAAGGCACAGGCTCTCAAAGACAAGGTGGCACGACGCGAGCAACGAGCTCAACTGGCTGAGCGAGAAGTCGGATTCCTGCAAGCCCTTGTGGTGCGTGCGAACACTTGAGCTGCAGTATCATACTTGATCATTTTTCAGACAAGCTTCACTGCTGAAGACCAAGCTACTCGGGAGGTGTCCACTTCAGACAGCGGTCTCTCGCAACGCATATTCCACCTCGAACAATCGCTCTCAGAGTACAAAGCCGTCAATGTCCAACTACAGAAAGCATTGGATGCTATAGACGGCGAGGATGGCGCGGGTGGCGCTAGGCTCTCCCGGAAAGAGTTAAGGCAGCTGATGGAATACCACAAGGGTGCAGCCGAGGAGACGACTAAAGGTACTGGTCCATTCACGCAACCCAAGAGTTTGTGCTGACCTCCGCGTCGTTTAGCTCTCGAAGAAGTTCGCAGCACGGCCAAAGTACAGGAAGACAAGGTTGAAGAGTTGGAACAGACGCTCTTTGAGCTGCGAGGGAAGATTGGGGTTGGAAATCACGTCCCACCGGGCATGCGGGTTCTCTGTCTCCGTGACAATCCGGCCCAACAATGGAGCGACCTCCGACAATCGGTCATGGATCGTCTCAAAAGCGAGAACGGAGCACTCATCAAGCGTTTGAGAGATCTCGAGAGTAGCGGAGTAATTGACACGCAAGCAGGGACGTCACGTGGTGAGGAACTTGTCCCACGTGAGAGCTGGGAGGTGCTTCACAAAGAGAAGGAGGAACTGGAGGAGGTCGTGAAACAGAAGGAGAAGCGGCTACTCCGACTCCAGCAGGTATGTATAAAGTTCTTTCTGGCTCATTCCCAGCCATTCAAGCGCGCGATCTCCAGGTCTTCACGGCCAAGAGTGCCGAGTTCCGAGAAGCGATCGCGTCCATTCTGGGACTCAAGCTCGCCTTCTACCCGAACGGACAGGTGAGGGTGACGTCGATATATGACCTCTCTGCGTCGTTTGTCTTCCAACCTCTGAGCAAAACAAGCGCGGACGGGGACGGTGCACGGATGCAGTTGGTCGCTCAGGGCGAAGGAGGGCCACAGGATCTGCCGCAGCTGATGCACTACTGGGTAGAGGAGGAGCAGTGCATCCCGGGATTCCTTGCGAGTGTGACGTTGGAGTGCTACGACAAGTCGAAGAGGGAGGGTGCAGGAGTTTTTGACGGTTGATGTGTTTTTGACGATAGCGTGTACTACTGTATTTGCTTGTTTCCATATCAATATCAATACCTGGTAGGGCTTATCATAATCATATGATCCAATGATCTATGATTTTTTTTTTCCATGCCATAAATGTTCCTGCCGCGTGGCTTGGACATGCTTTCTGTGCGTGTCAATCAGTGTGTAGTACCGAGCGCTGTTCGTTGATCAGCGCTATCAGCACTGCGATATCTCCACTTCCACCAGCGTTCGTTAGATGGACTCGGGCCCGGGCGTCAACACAGCGGCTCTGGTCGTACCCTCACACTGGCCGAGCGCCTCTTGCCCTTCGAATATTCTCCCCGGTGCATGCACCCGATGCGGTCGTGCAACCGACCCAGGGAGTATCTGCGGGTCGTGCGCAGCAGGAGGACCGCGTCCTGGCGCCGCGATTCCCGTCGGTCCCTCTACGGTGAGTCGTGCTGTATGGCCTCTCTCTTGGCATCAATCGTTGTCAAACCCCCTTGACACGGGGGTTCTACATCACAGCCACCCGCAAGCGCGCACGCTGACACTTGGTACTTTCATCGACATGGCAGATAAAACTACACCCGACTGCCAACTGCACCGCCTGTCGCGTCCCGCTTAGAGTCCCGTCCCACCTCCAAACCGCGCACGTCCTTTGTCCACCCTGTCAAGCCTTACATGCCGCCATCGTCAGCAAACCAAATCCCCGAGACCGCGCCGCACCGCGAGCGAATCCCTACCCCGTGGTGCCACCTAGAGCGAAAACGCCGCGCGCCCCCGCCTTGGCCCTCGCGTTCACATACCCCAATCTCCCTGCGCCACCCCCCACGTCAGCATCTGCAGGCGGAAGGGTATACACGAGCGTGAGCCACCGTGAAGGTGTGCTTAGGGTATGTATGCGCTTCGGATGTGGTGCACGGTTGCCCGCGCATGTGCCTGGGAACATGTGTGAGGCGTGTGCTGGCGTTGCATTCGTTCGTCCACCGCCCGCGGTCGTTCCGAAGCGCGTGCCTAGACGTGCAACGGAACGCGCGTGTCCCCGTCCACGAGAGTCGCTTGATCTCGTTCGTACTGTAAGTCATCTTTTGATTACCAGGACCGTATCTGGGAGAAACTCAGGTGGTAGTCTCGATCCAGTTGTTATCGCGAGAAGCCGTTCATGGCGCCAGGGTTACGACGGAAGGAAAGGATGTCGAAAATGAGTTGGAGATTGAGCTAATATATCCAGATGTACGCTTTTGATCACTCTTCCCTCTATTTGCATTGCTCAAGCCCGCCGGAGGATACCCCCGTTGCAACACAACATGCTTCTACCACCTCAGAGCATAGGAGGAAAGAGTTCAAACCCATAGAGGATGAGGATGTCGAGCTTGAGCTCGTGTATCCAGAGGTCGGCTCTTTATGTCCTTGACGAGAGACGGAATCCCACTGCTGACTCATTCATCAGGATGCTGCAAAAGCTACGTACACACTATCGTTAAAACCGCAAACCAGTCCGTCCCCGCCCACCACACTGCGTGAGCTGTTCAGAGACGGTTTGCGGACCATCCCTGCTCTGCAAAATCTCGCCGCTTTCACGGGTAAAAGTCCACCGGTCAGTGATATCATCATTTGGAGCGGCATGCAGCCTGGCTAACAAACAAACAATACAAAGCGGCGTTGCCGGATGTCAGGATGTAACGAGACGTTGCCAGCTCAAACTTGTATGCAACGATGCGTCAAGTGTAGCGTTGGAGATTGGAAGCGGCGCAGATTGGCCGCCAAGGACACTCTTGACCCTTCGCGGCGCCTTAGTACCACTTCGCTGACGACGCATACTTCCATGGAAGAAATGGAAGTAATGAACACGCTCGACGAAATATCGGACGTAGAGGATGAAAGCGACCTCCCACCACCACCACCACCACCACCACCACCCTCCTCTCCTAGCAAAGGCAGTAGTAACAAACTGACGGGCGGTCATGGGATCAACTCCATACCCGGCCGGGACAGTGATCTCACTGGGTTATCTCGCTCGGATTCTGACACGGAAAGCGTGTCAGACTCGGGGTCGGAACCTGATCTCAGGCTTGCCAGCTTACATGGGGGTACGGGCCTCAGGATCCGCATTCCATTGCTCGTTAATCGACTCCGTCCAGGGAGTTTACTTCGAAAATGCAAGAACAAGAGATGTAATATCGCTCTCTCAAAGGATCACAGATGGAAGACGTGTGACCCATGTCGGAGAGCGCAAAGAATCAGGTTCGAGAATAAACGGAGAGACATGGTGGCTATTGGTGAGTATGATATTCCTGACGTTGCGCTCATCTCATCGACCGACTCGATAGAGGGGTTGAAGTCTCCTGACTTCCCCTGTCGTCGACGGCACTCTCTCAGCCCGGACATGCGTGAAACCGACGTGACCTTGACCCCCGAGACCTCCCGACCATGTTCTGTGAGGGAATGCCGAAATCGGGTCCCTCTTACCGAGGGCTACGGGTGGAAGACATGTACTAGTTGTCGCGCCAGGGCTCGACGGGAGCGAGATGCACTCCTCGAGACCCAGCATGCTTCGTGCCAACTCGAGATCGTACCCCGTTTTCCGGCGTACCAGAACCGGGGGGCACTGTTATCGTCGTTTGAGGCACAGATAAAGGGATTCGTCGAGGGCCAAATCATGTACCTCCTTGCGAAGCTGCATGACAGTGAGGGTGGGAGTCGGGCGGCGAGCAAGCCATGGAAACCTGAACACACCCCGGTGACCTTCGTTTTCATGGGTGAGTATTCGATCGTCACTGGCCAGAGGGACGACAGTGGGAGAAGTACCCATCGCCACGATCATCCGGGGTGGCACGACAAACCAGCAGGGTTGGATGCGATGCGCCAAGAGGTGTCAAGCATCGTTCTGGATTTGGAGTGTATCCTGCGTGCAAAGTTTAGGTGAGATACGCGTTTTTTTTTTGTAGTCACCGTGGATGACCGTGACTGTAGAGCAGGGGAGGCGTTTGCGATCGACAAGGGGGGGATTATCATGCGGTTTACGAGCGAGCTCGAGCTGATTACGCAGGTCCGCCCTCATAAGACCACCGTTGGCCTTGTCCCGTCGTCTGGACTGGACTCTGAAACGAACGGGAACAAAGGCGAGGACGCATCGTTGACGGCGAAACCACCTCCGAGCCCACCCGCCGCTCCGCTCGTCAAGATGTTCTCTGGCGAATTGGAGGCGGTTGTCATTCCCGACGAGGCGCATCGCCTGTTTCACGGCCGACGAACAGTGATTCGGTATCGCATGGTCGGTTAATCCGCATCGTTTGAAGCTCAAGCGCTGAGGTCCGGTCCGGCGCTCGTATCTACGTCCAAATACATAATATGATACCTCTCCGAATCGCTCGGAGCGTACATATATGGTCTGACGCGCTGCTTGCCTCGGTGGTACATATCAATCGTCTGTCAGGCCTGCCAGACATTTGCCGGGGCAGGTTTGCATCGATCTATAGTGGTGTCTGCTCGGTAATATAGATTTGTGCGATTCGTGTATTAGTTATTCTACGTAGATGGCTTTCCGATTTTCTTTTGGGTGGACGTTGTGATCTGCTTCGTGCACGCTATCCGAGATGGTAGTGCCAATATTACATAATGGACCAAACCACGTGGGGCCACTTGGCACTAACCAGCGCTTAATCTTTTGTGTTAGCTCCGTCGGATAATCGCAGCTTCCTGAACCTCCTACTCGTAAGTTATCTTTCAAACTCAAACCAACAGTGGAAATCTACGAGGACGATATCTACAACCGTCAACTGGAAATGATGCGGGTGTCCCATCAAGATTCCGGAATCGGCTATCAACTTGATCTATTCGTAGCCTGTGACTTTCAGACGAGGTTTCCCTAGGAGGCGGTGTCCTTGGTGAGCACGAGTCTGTCGAGTGTCACTCTGGAGCTGAATTCCTGACAACGGCTAACTACGGTCTCGCTACAACGACACAAAAGGATTCGAAAGGATTCGACAAACTGAGAACTAAGCCGGCCTCTGCGCAATCAGGAGGTTGGCAAATCAGACTGGTTATCAATGGGAATCACTATTCAAAACACACAGGATTACCACACCTCGTCCCTCACAGGAGGATACGTATAGCGCCGAGAGGCCCAGCAATCTGATCTATCCCTCCCCGAGTCCCCTTTTGTTCTCTCCGGACCCACTCGTACTCTCCTTGGCGCAATGAGAATCCTCGGTGGTACCGGCCTCGTGGTTTTCGTCGCCTTGGGTGCTGCAGCGCGAGCCTCGACGGAGGCGATCCAAGCTGGAAGCTTGGACGGCCTCTACTCGCTAATTCAGAGACGCATTCCGGCTCATAACAATTCTTTCAACTTTGCTTTGACCCCAAATGACAGCACCCTCGATTCATTTACCTTGACCGATGCAAACTCGCATGGCCAAGCAAACCCTCAGATTAACATCCAGTGCACGTCGATCAGCGCATGCGCTCGCGGCTTATACACGTAAGACTTTCGCCCTCCCGTTCTTCCAGGGGCTGAAATGACGCTTTTGTTGAAAAAAAAGGTACCTTACCGAATACGGTGGTGTCGACATCTGGTGGACTGGTTCTAGGCTCGAAGACCTGCCCGACAAGCTGCCAGCTGTTGGGGCGCCGGTGACGCGCAGTTCACTCGTGAAGTACCGTTACTTCTTTAACACGGTCACGTTCAGCTACACGACCGCGTTCTACTCCTTCGATGACTGGGAGCTTCTCTTTGATTGGATGACGCTCCGTGGGGTCAACCTCCCCCTTGCGTGGGTCGGTTACGAATACATCCTCATCCAAGTATTCCGCGAAACAGGACTGAGCGATTCCGAGATCTTGGAGTTTTTGTCAGGTCCACCTTTCCAAGCATGGAACCGGTTCGGTAACATCCAGGGCAGCTGGGGTGGCGAGCTGCCGATGCAATGGGTCAATGATCAGTTTGACCTTCAGAAACGACTCATCCCGCGTATGGTCGAGCTCGGGATGACCCCCGTGATGCCTTCGTTTACCGGATTTGTCCCACGCGCACTCTCTAATTTGTACCCTAACGCGACTATCGTCGTTGGGGATCAATGGAGCGGGTTTCCTCCAAGTACTTTTACCAACGTCTCCTTCCTCGAACCTTTCGACCCCCTCTTTTCTACCCTCCAAAAGTCGTTTATTGACAAGCAGGCAGCTGCATACGGAAACATGTCGCACATCTATACACTTGATCAATACAACGAGAACAACCCATACAGTGGCAACGCCTCTTACCTGGAGGGTATCGCGTCGAACACGTTCGCTAGTTTGCGCGCCGCCGACCCTGAAGCGATCTGGATGATGCAAGGATGGATGTTCTTTAGCTCAGAGACGTTCTGGACAGCAGACCTCGTTCAGGCGTATCTCGGAGGTGTACCAGGAAATGACAGTATGATCATCCTCGACCTCTATAGCGAGGCGCAGCCTCAGTGGCAGAGGCTGGATTCCTACTACGGAAAGCAATGGATCTGGTGCGAACTCCACGATTATGGAGGGAACATGGGTCTCGAGGGCAATTTTGTCAATGTGACAGAGGCGCCAGTGAGCGCGCTCGCCTCATCCGGGGGTTCCATGGTTGGTATGGGTTTGACTCCGGAAGGTTTGGAAGGAAACGAGATCGTGTATGACGTGCTTCTCGACCAGGCTTGGTCACCGACACCCATCAACCGAACGTCATATGTCTCTTCATGGGTC